>JAXIVJ010003159.1:0-87500 GCA_036785665.1 Chirona hameri | reverse complement strand
AGTAAAAAGTTAATAGCAAAAAACTATTTAGCAAAACACGTTTTTCTTTTTCTTTTTGACCTCTGGAGCCTCAAATATTGACCTGAGATCAAATCTGAGGACACCTTAGTGATTACAAATTTAACTGGCTGGCGTTTGCTTTTTTCCTTTTGTTTCTAACTATCATCGTTTCTGAGATATATTGGAATGTCTGGAGCGATGTCCTAAAACAGGAAAAAACTGGAAAATTTGACCTTTGATGACCTCTGGTGACCTCAATTTTGACCTGACTTAAAAAAAACACTGAAATACTTTCGATAGAACATGTATGAAGCTATCAAATGCCTTTTTCCGCTTCTCGCTACGTTGCGTAGTTTTCGAGATATCAGGGGGGGGGGGTGGAAATCAACCCCCCCCCCCCTGCAGTTCGTGTTCGGCGCAAAGCCCCTGCAGTGCGCGGGTTAACAAATCGCCGACAATAAATAAGTAAGGTTATAGGCCACTGTTAAACTGACGATTTCAATGCACTTTTTTCAAATGATTGTTGATTGTTCATAAAAGTGTGGCACATATTCCCAAAAGATAGAGTGCAGGAAACATATTGCATACCTTCATGATAAATAACAATGCGCAGGGAGGCTAATTTACTGAATTCGTTACCGAGTACTTGCTGATTATAAGCGTGGAACGCTTATCAACTATGACTTGAAATATCTATCGGTAGGAATTGTTTGAATTGTTATATGCAAAATGTAATGAATTTACAATATATTTTGATCTCGTCTATCGATTTCAGGTGCTAACTCCATTTTTTGTGGAAAAAGGTGATTATCTCCCTTTAAAGTCGGGTATCACCGGTTTCCTCTCAAGCAATACTCTCGTTTTTTTTTAATCGAAGAATCAATTAGTTAGGTTATTAGTTGGTTAGGTTAGGTTAGTTAGGTTAGTTAGGTTCGTTAGGTTCGTTAGGTTCGTTAGGTTAGTTAAGTGAGTTAAGTGAGTTAGGTTAGTTAGGTTAGTTAGGTTAGTTAGGTTAGTTAGGTTAGTTAGGTTAGTTAGGTTAGTTAGGTTAGTTAGGTTAGTTAGGTTAGTTAGGTTAGTTAGGTTAGTTAGGTTAGTTAGGTTAGTTAGGTTAGTTAGGTTAATTAGGTTAGTTAGGTTAGTTAGGTTAGTTAGGTTAGTTAGGTTAGTTAGGTTAGTTAGGTTAATTAGGTTAGTTAGGTTAGTTAGGTTAGTTAGGTACGTTAGGTTAGTTAGGTTAGTTAGGTTAGTTAGGTTAGTTAGGTTAGTTAGGTTAATTAGGTTAGTTAGGTTAGTTAGGTTAGTTAGGTTAGTTAGGTTAGTTAGGTTAGTTAGGTTAGTTAGGTTAGTTAGGTTAGTTAGGTTAGTTAGGTTAGTTAGGTTAGTTAGGTTAGTTAGGTTAGTTAGGTTAGTTAGGTTAGTTAGGTTAGTTAGGTTAGTTAGGTTAGTTAGGTTAGTTAGGTTAATAATTTACTAATCAATTAGGGACGAAACGTCAGGGGTCATACCAATCACCATCCAATTTCTTCATTCAAAATAATGAATCCATTACAAAATCGCAAAAAAGGCAAAAAGAAATACTGGATGGTGATTGGCCGAATTAGTCGTGACGTCATACTATAGTTACCCCTCAGGGTCACAAATATACCGCACAAAAGCTATTTATATATTACGAAGCCCATGTGAGAGGGTGTGTTTTCTGCGGTGGCTTTGATAGACTGGATTGAGTCAATAATTGACTGGATGAGGATTAGAGGGCGTAGGCCGAATATTAGGTTGGTGTTAAGACTGAAATGTTTTGAAAAGGCTTCAGCTAATCCTTGGTGGCATTAACATGGAGCCTGGTGTTGTGAAAGCCACAGCACAAAACCTGCCATCCTTAGGGATGTGGAGCAGGGCAAGGCAGGAGCAGCGGGAGCAGCAGGAGCCGCAGGAGCCGCAGGAGCCGCAGGAGCCGCAGGAGCCGCAGGAGCAGCAGAAGCAGCAGAAGCAGCAGGAGCAGCAGGAGCCGCAGGAGCCGCAGGAGCAGCAGAAGCAGCAGAAGCAGCAGAAGCAGCAGGAGCAGCAGGAGCCGCAGGAGCCGCAGGAGCAGCAGAAGCAGCAGGAGCAGCAGGAGCAGCAGAAGCAGCAGAAGCAGCAGAAGCAGCAGAAGCAGCAGAAGCAGCAGGAGCCGCAGGAGCCGCAGGAGCCGCAGGAGCCGCAGGAGCCACAGGAGCCGCAGGAGCCGCAGGAGCCGCAGGAGCCGCAGGAGCCGCAGGAGCCGCAGGAGCCGCAGGAGCCGCAGGAGCCGCAGGAGCAGCAGGAGCCGCAGGAGCAGCAGGAGCAGCAGGAGCCGCAGGAGCCGCAGGAGCAGCAGCAGCCGCAGGAGCCGCAGCAGCCGCAGGAGCCGCAGGAGCCGCAGGAGCCGCAGGAGCCGCAGGAGCCGCAGGAGCCGCAGGAGCCGCAGGAGCCGCAGGAGCCGCAGGAGCCGCAGGAGCCGCAGGAGCCGCAGGAGCAGCAGCAGCAGGGTGTAAGCAATAGCTGTTCCCTACCGTGCCCAAGGGCGTCGCCACCTTCTGAAAGTTATGTGTGTTTGTGGGGGGGGGGGGGCGGACGGAGGCATTTTGAAGTCGATTATTTCCATGCAACGCCCATAGGCGTAATGTTAAAACCTGAAAATGTTGGAAGGGGGACGTGTCCCCCCACCCCCGTCCCCCGCCTCAGACGCCCATGACCGTCCTACCCTATTGTAATAATGGTTTGTCTACAAGACTGGGGGTATGGGAGGTACGGGGGGAGGGGGCGGCAGCCCGCCCCTGGTAGGGCAACAGCGAGCCAATGCCAGCGGAGCGTTCCAAACGTGGGTCCCTGCGACCGTAAATGATGTAAAGGTTAGGTCAGGCTTGATTATGTTATTACAATTGTTTCCTGCCATACCCTGGCCCGAGGGGACCGTCAAATCGCTGTTTTTGGGTAACGCACCGCAGTTTCCTACTTATTTCAAATATACGCGCACTGAAGAACGCCACTAACGCGCACTGGAGGGGGGGGGGGGGCACTTTTGCCCCCCCCCCCCCCCCCCTGAGATCTCCGAAAGTATGAGAGCTAGAGCGATCAAACTTACAGGATAGTTAGCTGCTATGATGATCTATATTTTCTTAAATTTGGGTGACCCTAGGTCAATATAGTCAAGGTGAAATGAGGTCATGGGGTCAAAACTAAGCATGTTTAAATGTAACCTAACTTGACCCCTCTGTGACGTCATAGGTCACTATAATGGGGTCAATGAGATGTTTCTGACATCAGGTTATCCATAGATGCCGAATGGCGTTTGAATCATCCCGATCCGATTTCTGGTTCCTGAGATATCGCTTCGCCGACCGCGATTCTCGCCGCCATCTTATATTTCAAATCCATATAACTCCGAAATTTACAGACCGACTTTCATTTTTTTGGTGTCAAACGATCCACTATTGTGTTGGCTTAAATGCCAAGAAGTATCAGTGGCCTGTCTCTTTTGGTTTACGAGTTATTTACGAAAAACATGTGCCGTTGTATTCGCCTCCAACCAGACTGCTATATCGTGACGTCATCACCGGCCCATGCCCTCGGGGCACAAACAGAAAGGCTTCGTTTCGAAAAACCAGAGCGAAGTAAGAAATTTAGACCTCTATTTGTGAATGACGACAGTCCATTATTTATGAATTTCATCTGACCCCAACAGGTGTTCCCTACCTACCCTATTGTTGTCACAGGGCTGAACCGGGCTCTCCGCACGGTGCGGATTATTAGTTAGGGACATACAAATCGGTAATTGATGGCCTCACTGTTACTTTAGAAAGGATTCGCAAAAAGTTGTACAACAATTTCTAAATACATTGGCAAGCTGCCAAAAACAATGATCACACTGATTCATTCGCAGTGACAAGCACAGTGACTGCCATCTAGCGGACGCAACTGACAAGTCAACTGTTTAAATCGGCCACCAGCCTCTGAGCTCGGCAGCACTTCACTTTGACAGTAGCACACTGTAACGCGTAGCCCTCCGGCTTCGACGCCTGGTGGTGTGGAAAGTATGTCTGGACCTTACCTGCAGTATGGCTCCGTTGTAGCCCTCACGGCGTGGTATTGGAAAGTGGACAGCCTGTTTACCTGCAGTATGTTGTAGCCCTCACGGCGTGGTATTGGACAGTGGACAGCCTGTTTACCTGCAGTATGGCTCCGTTGTAGCCCTCACGGCGTGGTATTGGACAGTGGACAGCCTGTTTGCCTGCAGTATGGCTCCGTTGTAGCCCTCACGGCGTGGTATTGGACAGTGGACAGCCTGTTTACCTGCAGTATGGCTCCGTTGTAGCCCTCACGGCGTGGTATTGGACAGTGGACAGCCTGTTTACCTGCAGTATGGCTCCGTTGTAGCCCTCACGGCGTGGTATTGGACAGTGGACAGCCTGTTTACCTGCAGTATGGCTCCGTTGTAGCCCTCACGGCGTGGTATTGGACAGTGGACAGCCTGTTTACCTGCAGTATGGCTCCGTTGTAGCCCTCACGGCGTGGTATTGGACAGTAGACAGCCTGTTTACCTGCAGTATGGCTCCGTTGTAGCCCTCACGGCGTGGTATTGGACAGTGGACAGCCTGTTTACCTGCAGTATGGCTCCGTTGCAGCCCTCACGGCGTGGTATTGGACAGTGGACAGCCTGTTTACCTGCAGTATGGCTCCGTTGTAGCCCTCACGGTGTGCGTGTGTGATGCGGGCCGTCTGGCGGGCGGTATCGATCAGCGCCTCGGTGTTGTTGTAGCAGAACAGCGCTGCAGGAGCCACGCGCATTGCCCCTGTGGTAGCAGTCATCCCAGAGTCAACAGTCGGCAACAAACGAGACACGAACATCAGTCACCAGTGGCAGCAGTCACCCCAGAGTCAACAGTCGGCAACACACGCTCAAACGGTCAACAAACGAGACACGAACATCAGTCACCAGTGGCAGCAGTCACCCAGAGTCAACAGTCGGCAACACACGCTCAACACACGGTCAACAAACGAGACACGAACATCAGTCACCAGTGGCAGCAGTCACCCCAGAGTCAACAGTCGGCAACACACGCTCAACAAACGGTCAACAAACGAGACACGAACATCAGTCACCAGTGGCAGCAGTCACCCTAGAGTCAACAGTCGGCAACACACGCTCAACAAACGGTCAACAAACGGTCAACAAACGGTCAACAAACGGTCAACAAACGGTCAACAAACGAGACACGAACATCAGTCACCAGTGGCAGCAGTCACCCAGAGTCAACAGTCGGCAACACACGCTCAAACGGTCAACAAACGAGACACGAACATCAGTCACCAGTGGCAGCAGTCACCTCAGAGTCAACAGTCGGCAACACACGCTCAAACGGTCAACAAACGAGACACGAACATCAGTCACCAGTGGCAGCAGTCACCCCAGAGTCAACAGTCGGCAACACACGCTCAACACACGGTCAACAAACGAGACACGAACATCAGTCACCAGTGGCAGCAGTCACCCCAGAGTCAACAGTCGGCCACACACGCTCAACAAAGGAGACACGAACATCAGTCACCAGTGGCAGCAGTCACCTCAGAGTCAACAGTCGGCAACACACGCTCAAACGGTCAACAAACGAGACACGAACATCAGTCACCAGTGGCAGCAGTCACCCCAGAGTCAACAGTCGGCAACACACGCTCAACAAACGAGACACGAACATCAGTCACCAGTGGCAGCAGTCACCCCAGAGTCAACAGTCGGCAACACACGCTCAACAAACGGTCAACAAACGGTCAATACACAAACAAGACACGAACACCGGGATGTGCGGAGTGAAAACTTCCTAGACCCCCTCCCCACAGAGGTAGAGGTCGAGATACGTCAACTCGTTACCCACGCGGTGGAGAGGCCGTCCCCAGCATGATCATGCTGATTTGGGCTTAAGAGCGCCTCAGCTACTCAGGCTATGTAGCGCCCATTCCCCAGCATCGCCTCACCTCCATTTCCGAAGGACCCCGAGCCGTTGAACTGCTCGCGCGCAGGCAGGAAAGGCTGCTCGAAGTCGCTCTTGCGCAGCGCTCCGAACACAACGGGCACATTGCCGCCGTAGCCGCGCCGGGGCTCGGCGAAGTACTCCTTGGTAAACCTGCGGCGGTACGGTACACAATCCGTCAGACGACAGCACAGATCCTCTCAGATGACGGCACAGATCCTCTCAGATGAGGGCACAGATCCTCTCAGATGACAGCACAGATCCTCTCAGACGGCAGCACAGATCCTCTCAGATGACAGCACAGATCCTCTCAGATGACAGCACAGATCCTCTCAGATGACAGCACAGATCCTCTCAGATGACAGCACAGATCCTCTCAGATGACAGCACAGATCCTCTCAGATGACAGCACATAACCCGTCAGATGACAGCACAGATCCCCTCAGACGACAGCACATATCCTCTCAGATGACAGCGCAGATCCTCTCAGATGACAGCAGAGATCCTCTCAGACGACAGCACAGATCCTATCAGACGGCAGCACAGATCCTCTCAGATGACAGCACATATCCTCTCAGATGACAGCAGAGATCCTCTCAGACGACAGCACAGATCCTCTCAGATGACAGCACAGATCCTCTCAGATGACAGCACAGATCCTCTCAGATGACAGCACAGATCCTCTCAGATGACAGCACAGATCCTATCAGATGACAGCAGAGATACTCTCAGATGACAGCACAGATCCTCTCAGATGACAGCAGAGATCCTCTCAGATGACAGCACAGATCCTCTCAGATGACAGCAGAGATCCTCTCAGACGACAGCACAGATCCTATCAGACGGCAGCACAGATCCTCTCAGATGACAGCACAGATCCTCTCAGATGACAGCAGAGATCCTCTCAGACGACAGCACAGATCCTATCAGACGGCAGCACAGATCCTCTCAGATGACAGCGCATATCCTCTCAGATGACAGCACAGATCCTCTCAGATGACAGCAGAGATCCTCTCAGATGACAGCACAGATCCTCTCAGATGACAGCAGAGATCCTCTCAGATGACAGCACATATCCTCTCAGATGACAGCGCAGATCCTCTCAGATGACAGCACAGATCCTCTCAGATGACAGCAGAGATCCTCTCAGATGACAGCACAGATCCTATCAGATGACAGCAGAGATCCTCTCAGATGACAGCACAGATCCTCTCAGATGTCAGCACAGATCCTCTCAGATGACAGCACAGATCCTCTCAGATGACAGCAGAGATCCTCTCAGATGACAGCAGAGATCCTCTCAGACGACAGCACAGATCCTATCAGACGGCAGCACAGATCCTCTCAGATGACAGCACATATCCTCTCATATGACAGCACAGATCCTCTCAGATGACAGCACAGATCCTCTCAGATGACAGCACAGATCCTCTCAGATGACAGCACAGATCCTCTCAGATGACAGCACATAACCCGTCAGATGACAGCACAGATTCTCTCAGATGACAGCACAGATCCTCTCAGATGACAGCACAGATCCTCTCAGTTGACAGCAGAGGTCCTCTCAGATGACAGCACAGATCCTCTCAGACGACAGCACAGATCCTATCAGACGGCAGCACAGATCCTCTCAGATGACAGCACAGATCCTCTCAGATGACAGCACAGATCCTCTCAGATGACAGCACATATCCTCTCAGATGACAGCACAGATCCTCTCAGACGACAGCACAGATCCTCTCAGATGACAGCAGAGATCCTCTCAGATGACAGCACAGATCCTCTCAGATGACAGCACAGATCCTCTCAGACGGCAGCACATATCCTCTCAGATGACAGCACAGATCCTCTCAGATGACAGCACAAAACCCGTCAGATGACAGCACAGATCCTCTCAGATGACAGCACAGAACCCGTCAGATGACAGCACATATTCTCTCAGATGACAGCACAAATCCTCTCAGATGACAGCACAGACAGTCAAATGAGCTATGAGTCACAAAAGTCACAGCACAGTGAATGAAGTAGATGACATAACTGCACAAAGAGTTTATGCAATACAATACATTTCAGCATTAAACAGTCTTCACATTGAACCAGTAAAGACTGGTTATTGATTCGACTCTGATTGAATCGATTGGAATCGTTCAATCAAAATTCCTTGAATAAGAAAATAATTGATTCATCACCAGATCCTCTGATTCATGAATTGTGATTGAATCAAAACCCACATCAAATCAAGGCGGATTGAATCAAAAGATTTAACGATTCTTAATGATTGAAGTACACTGGTAAATTGTGCGAAGACATGCAGTCCCAGTGGCTACATTCATTTATACTGAAATAGTATTGTTGTAACAATGTTTTAATTATCATATATATGTATGTTTCCATTTTTAATTATTTGACATAAATTCACCACATATATTTAAATGTTGAATCAAACATGAATCGATTAAAATCCTTGTTTTTATTCTTTTAATCGGAAAGAATCAATTATAAAAATTGTATCTGTGAAACGAACGGTGATTGAATCATTCAGATTCCAAAATTAATCATGATCGAATTGTTCCCAAAAGGTTGAATCAATAACCAGTTTGAACCAGTTGCATATATTTTTCATGTAAGGTTGGCTACAATATGATCGCTCTTCACATTGTCATGCCCTTGAACCCGAATATCATCACCCTTTCACATGAGCAAGCAGAAAATATCAGAATCTCAATGACTTAAAATAAAGAAAGCAAATGAATAAACTAAATCCAATGGTTGGCGCTAAGCATGTGTCTTACCTTCTTGCCATATCTTTTGCATCAAAGGCCTGCTTGCTGATGAAGGAGTTGGCAACACACCTTGTCATTGCAGTATCATCTGTGTACCGCTTATATGGAACTGAAAAAAGCAAAACAACAATAGTCATACTTAAATGAAGGTAGACAAAAACTTTAAGTTCATACCAACAAACCAGTTACTTTGTACCACACTGCCTACTGCAGTGTTCTGTGTACTTAACACCAGGGCTGCGTTGCATTGCGATTGTTCTGTAAATTTCCATTAGGTGTACCCAAACCGAAAGGTGCACGTCCCTGTCCCTATGCGTTCTGAGGATGCTGCGTTCTGATGATATTGCTGTGATGCTGAAGAACCAGCGGGGGGGGGGGGGGGGCGAGAAGAAAAAATCACTCAGCTGCTCGAAAGTGACTGGAGGTCCAGCGGCTACTGGGTTAAGCAACGATCACGATAAATCCATTTGTAAAAATGAATAGGTAAGGATAAACCCTCACCCAGGTTGGGGGGGGGGGGGGGGGGGGGGTGGATGCCATCCCCCCCGTTTTTTTTTTCTGGAATAACTCGCGTAATTTCCAACCGATTGCGATGGAACTTTCAGTGCCCTATTTCTGAAGAAGAAAAAATCCACATACTCTGAAAATTTTGCATTTCTAACCCACATGACCCGTGACCTATGACCTGTTTGTCAAGGTCATGTCAGGCGCAACTGGCGTCCCGCAGTATCGATGCTTGTAACTTGTGCCGTTTCCGAGTGTTTGTTGTTCAGGAGCATATGCACAGGTGTTTACATGTGACAGTTGTGGTTTCCACTGAGATTGTGACCTCGATTGACCTTTTCAGAGGTCAACTGAGGTCATTGACCTCCGATGACCTCAGATGACTTGTTGGGGCTTCTGACGGTTTCTAGGACATTTTGTGACGTTGATTTCAAATTTGGGATCCATTTTACATAATTATATGTTCTACTGGGGTCATGCGCTTCCACAGGTCAACCGAGGTCACTGACCTCAGATGACCTGACATGATCTTCTTGGAATTTTGCAGTTTTTAGGACATTTTATGACGCTGATTACGAATTTGGCACCCATTAAGCATTGTATGCTCATTCACGATTCTAGCTCGATAAAATTAAATGTATACGCATTTACCATTTTGATGGCTTTTGGGTCATTGATATGACCTTAAAGGTCACCGAATGACTCAAGACCTTAAAATCGGGTATCAGCGGTTTCCTCTCATCACAAGCAACACGCTCGTCTTTGAATCGAAGCTCTAGCTCAATTAGGGGCGAAACACTGCCGTCTAAGAAAGGAATGGGAGACTTGCGGGATGACACTGGGGTCCTGATCAGCGACGATGGTAGAAAGGCTCAAGTTCTTAATGAGTACTTTGCATCCGTTTTCACAGGGGAGGATTGCTCCACTGTACCACCAGCGATTCTTCATATCAACAGGCCTAGTTTGTAGGCAATCACCATCAATGAAGTTATTGTTAAAGACAAACTTACTTGCCTCAAGCCCTCAGGTTCCCCTGATCCAGATAACCTACACCCCAGAGTGCTGAAGGAGGGAGCTGAATTCCTGGCCAGACCACTCGCCATCGTCTATTCCATGTCTCTTGAGAATGGCTGTCTTCCCGGTGACTGGATGCTTGGCACTGTTGTGCCTATTTTCGAAAAAGGAAGTCGGCAACAACCAAGCAATTACCGGTGTTGTATAATCAAGTGTCATATGACTAACACCTGTGTTTCTGTTATTGCAGATATGTTGTGAATAAAAGCCTAACAAGGTTCATCTTTCATTACAATTTTATTCCCAACATAATCTGGTAAAGCTGTACTGGGCTAAACGAGATGGTCAAATACTTGAAGCCTCAAGAACTGAGCATCGATCCCAAATCACAATCTGCTGAAGATGAATGGGATATGTGTATCACCAAGTTTGAAGACTTCTTCAAAATCATCGACCCTGCACTCAATCCTGACAAGCTCACCCTCCTACGGGCACACATGTCATGCACATGTTACAAGTTAATCAAGTCTGCTGTCACATATGATACTGCCGTAGAGCTGCTCAATTCAAGATTCATCAAGCCCCACAGTGAGGTGTATGCCAGGCATAGACTGGCTTCCAGGCAGCAACAGGTGGGCGAGTCCCTGGACACCTATCTCGAGGAGCTGGGTATGTTGGCATCTCAATGCAAGTTCAAGGCAGCTACAGCAGAGAAGGTGAAGGAAGACGCGATACGAGATGCCTTCTTCAGTGGTATCTCCTCAAATGCCATCAGACAGCGTCTACTGGAGAATCTCACGCTAGATCTGGCAACACCAGTATCCCAAGCTCGTGCCCTAGAAATGGCCCAGAAGCAGTCAGAAATATACCACAGTCACAGCAGTGACTACACACCAGTTGCAGCACATGCACATCAAGAACTTACCAGTACAGCTGCAGCACAGTCAGCTGAAACTCCAGACGAGGTGTCTGCTGCAGTTGGGTGTACTTGTTACTGCTGTGGTGGTCACTACCATCCCAGAAGCAAGTGTCGGGCCCGGAACGTTACCTGTTCAAAGTGTGGCAAGCAAGGACATTTTGCCACAGTCTGCCAGTTGGGAAGTTGGGCCAGTTGGGAGTATGACAACTACAAACTCTCGGTCATTGATGATCTCTGCGCTCCTGTGCTCCTTAGCCATGATTTTCTGAAGGCTCATGACAGTGTTTCTCTGTCGTTTGGTGGCTCCCGGTCCCTCTCTGTCACTGTGTTGTCTGACACCAGCTGTGGTGAGGCCGCCACCTCTGTTCGGAAACCTGACGGCAGACTGCCACCCTATGCAAGCCAAATCGCGCCGCTACAGTGCCGCCGAAGCGAAGTTCATCGACGATGAGGTTGCTCGTCTTCTGGAGGAGGGCATCAGCTCTCCCAGCACCAGCCCCTGGCGTGCTTAGGTCCTGGCCGTCGCATCACCAAGCGGGAAACGCCGGATGGTGGTGAATTACGCCCAGACTGTGAACCGCTTCACTGAGCTGAACGCTTATCCGCTGCCAAGAATCAACGAGCAGGTGGAGAAAATCGCTCAGTATTCCTACTTCAGTACAGTTGACCTGACGAGCGCCAAACCTTAGGTCCCGATCGATCCTGAAGATCGAAAGTACACGGCTTTCGAAGCTGGCGGGAGACTGTTTGAGTTCCATCGCATCCCTTTTGGGGTAACGAACGGAGTCGCCTGCTTCCAACAGATTCTCGACGACATAGTACGCGCTGAAGACCTGCATGACACGTTCGCGTATGTCGACGATGTGACCATCTGTGGCCGCGACAAGGAACAACACGATGTCAACCTGGAGCGCTTCCTGAATGCTGCCACGAAATACTCACTGGCAATCAATCAAGACAAGTGTTGCTATGCAAGTACCTCTGTCAAGATCTTGGGACATGTGGTCGAGGACAGGACAATTCGACCAGATCCCGACCGGCTCCAGGCTATGATGGACCTGCCAGCGCCGCAAGACGAAAAGGCACTGAAGCGGACAGTGGGGATGCTGTCACACTACTCAAAGTGGGTGCCGTCCTTCTCCGAGAATCTGCGGTCGCTGACCGCCAACGACTGCTTCCCTATGTCGCCCGAGGCAGTCGCTGCGTATGAACTCCTGAAGCAGGACATTGGGGCTGCTACCATGTCGGCTGTCGACGACTGCACCACATTCGTTGTGGAAACGGATGCGTCTGACAACGCCATAGCTGCCACTCTGACGCAAAGCGACAAGCCTGGCGCATTCTTCTCGCGCACTCTGAACCCGTCTGAGCGAAAGCAGCCATCCATCGAGAAAGAGGCTGCTGCCATCGTCGAGTCGATCCGCAAGTGGCGTCATCTGCTGATTGGGAGGCATTTCAAGTCGATCACCGACCAGCGTTCCGTCTCGTTCATGTTCGATCGGTCATGCATGCAAGAGCCGGATCAAGAACGACAAGATCCTACGAAGGCGTCTCGAGTTGGCATGCATGAGTTTTGAGATGGTGTATCGCCCGGGGAAGTACAACATCGTTCCGGACATGCTCTCCAGAGCCGTGTGCGGCGCGACCGCTGCAGGGTCCAGGGACCTCATCAGCACGCTTCATGAGCAGCTGTATCACCCAGGGGTGACGCGCTTGTGGCACTACCTCCAGTCGCGAAACGTGGCCTGTTCGGTGGATGAGGTGAAGCGAGTCGTGTCTTAGTGTAGGATTTGTGCTCAGCATAAACCCCGGTATGTTCGTACTTCCAACACTCTCATTAAAGCCACTAGTGTTCGAGCGTTTGAGCGTGGACTTGAATGGACCACTGCCGTCTAGTACCCAGAGAGCATACATGTTTGTAGTCATGGACGAGTTTTCCAGGTTCCCCTTTGCGTTTCCTATCACAGACACATCTGCGGAGTCGACTATGCAATGTTTGACATCGCTGTTCACAGTGTTTGGCACGCCAGAGTTCGTCCATTCAGATCGTGGGACTGCATTCACTTCCACTCGCTTCAAAGAGTTCCTCCCCCAGAACAACATTGCTCAGAGCTACTGCTCAGCCTACAACGCTCCTGGCAACGGCCAAACGGAGAGATACAACGGGATCATCTGGAGGTCCGTGAGCATGGCCTACCACTCCGAGGGTGTCAACCTGAAAAACTGGGAGTCCATCTTACCTAGAGCGCTGCACAGTGTGCGGTCACTGCTATGCACAGCCACCAACCAGACACCGCATGAGCGCTTCTTCAAGCATCCTCGACGGTCAGCCACTGGCCAACCTCTTCCGACTTGGCTGTTGACAGCTGACAGAGTACTTCTACGACGAACCAATCACACCAGCAAGTACGAGCCGCTGGTTGACGAGGTCGAGCTCGTTCACGTCACTCCCACGTATGCCAAGGTGCCACGACTACCCAGTGGCTGTGAACCAACTGACTCTCTTCGGCATCTCGCTCCGATTGCTCCAGTCGACTGCGCAGAGGCTGCGGATCTCCTGCCTTCAGAGGAGTCTCGGCCGGCTACGGAGATCAGGCCCTCACTCACCGAGGTACCGGCTGGGGTCGCTGGTCCCGATGCTGAGGACGGTTCCGGACCGGTGGATGACAGTGTAGATAGTGGTACCGAGGTTACCGTGACTGAGCAGAGTCGTCCCCCACGTAGATCAGTGAGAGTGAAAAGGATGCCTCAAAGGCTCGGAGAGTATGATCTGTCGCGCTGAACTTGTCGTGCATACGTGTGTGCAAGTGTAGCAGTGGCGTCCGCGACGATAAGTTTTGAAGTAAGATGCGGAGCAGTATCATGCCAGCTCCATTGAGTGTTGGGTGCATTATGCTACAATTGGATACACCGCAAACCACCGGTGTATGGTTTGCGGTGAGGGGCAATGCATTGTGGTACAGCTATTATAAGCATATGGTATTGAGTGTCGGTGTATCGGCTGCTGTCTTCAATGAACTGTCTGCCCTACAAGGAGAAAGCGCGAAGTAGTGCTGAACAGATTGTGTTATTGGCATTTGTGTTAGTATTTTATCAGGCGTTCATCAAAACACGTGAACCTTAAAGGGAATAGCACACCTTGGGAAAAGTACGTGGAATGATGGAAAAGAGTGTCCTGATTACGGTTCTGGCATTCGTTTTTGCGAAAAAGGTACCAATTTGTCATAATTGGGAAAATATTGATATTAATACATATGACGTCATAATAATCTTGCGTCACCAAAACGAGTTGTGACGTCATACCGGCAAAAGCCTATCCTTGAATCAGAATATGTAAGCAACACTAACAACCTCATTCGCTGGGTCGCGACTCGCGAGTATATTGGTCGCGATTGAAAATGTGTGAATGTTTACACTATGGCCTTGTATGAGTATAGTCGGAGTGGCGTTGCGTGAACACATACTTATACATATAATGTTCATTATATGTTCACATCATAATGTTCATGTGCATACATAAATGTGATATACCTACTAGTGGTGTGAATCGGTTACCGACATTTTGGTAACCGAAAAAATGTTGTGACCGATTTGGTAATCGGTCGGTCAGGCTTATACATTTTTGGACACTTTTCGGTCAGCCTAATATAAAACAATTCACTTTTTTGTCACACTTTTACACCTATCCAGCAAATTTGCTCCAAATTCAATCAATTAATGTAAATACTAAATAGAACACATCATTAATATATCAAGATTGAAGATATTGCTCACAAGATGAAGTGAGGTCCTTAAAAATAAGTATTGTATACCATCTTAAGTAACAAGCACAAACCAGTAACCAGTATGCCCCTCCAACTTTGGACAGATAAAATGTATTTCTTCCTATGTATGTATTTATGTAATATGTATTATGCTGCAAATTTATAAGAAATAATTGAGGTCCCATTTTTCCATCCCATTTTCAATGTGCTTTCGGTCTTGCTTGCAGCATAATTACTTACTTTGTACTAATAATTATTACTAATTATTACTTTGCTTTGTAAATGTATTTGGTTCGCTTTTTCACAATTATACTGTCTTTTTGGAAACTGTACATGTGCGTTGGATGATGTTAAACAACGCAATTTGTACAGTGTGTTATCTACATAAATAAGTATACAATTTTAAAATCGGTCAAATTTTGGAAATTTTTGGATTCAACCAAAATCGGTCGGTATTCGGTCAACCAAAATGCCTTCCATTCGGTATCGGTCAGGAAATTTTTGAAAAATTACCACTAATACCTACCCACAAATGTGGGTAACGGTGGGGCTGGCGTCACCGTCCGGGGCTGGCGTCACCCTCGCGGCCGGGCAATCAATCAAGGTTCAGGTTACTATCACCGTTGTTGCTCTGGAGTCATGGGGAAGCTTAATGATGTCACCAGATTCTGGCTACGAGCGAATCTTAGGCGGACCTGATCGGACTTAATGGCTACGAGCAGTAGGTTTCGTCGCGATCGGACTTAATGGCTACGATCTGTAGGCCGACCCGATCGGACTTAATGGCTACGAGCTGAAGGCCGACTCGATCGGACTTAATGGCTACGAGCTGTAGGCCGACCCGATCGGACCTAATGGCGGGGTTAGGTTAGATTAGGTTAGTTAAGTTTAATTAATTCCGATCGGTTCGGCCTACCGCTCGTAGCTATTAAATCGGGGCGGCCTAAGATTCGCTCGTATCTGGTGACGTCATTAAGCTTCCCTATGACTCCAGACCAACAACGGTGATAGTAACCTGAACCTTGATTTGATTGCCCGGCCGCGAGGGTGACGCCAGCCCCGGACGGTGACGCCAGCCCCACCATTACCCAAATGTGTTTGTGTGTTCATCGGTATGTGGTGGATGTAAATAAACATTGCAGCTACCGGTACTAGCCACCCATCAAAAGGTGTGCCTTTTAAAGACGAGTGTGGACATTATTTTCAATTGGAAATCCAATGAAAATTGACAAAGTTATAGCCAATAATATTTCGAGCTAAGCGGCACTTCAACGTAAATAATAAACAAACTTCGTTAAAATTGAATCAATGTATTGCATGAACACAGACCAGCCACCAATCAACAAATGCGTCTTATCATTAAGAATCTATTGGTAATTTTCAATTCGAAATCGGTTCACAATTGACAGAGCTGATTACTTAAAACTGTAACCACGGGCAGAATGTATCCAAAATTGAAATGTATCGCAGTTACAGGTGCATGTGTTTCTATTGCGGAGAATATTGCAGCTATCGGTACGAGCCACCCTTCAACAGGTGTGCCTTTTCAAGACGAGTGTCGGTATTATTTTCAATTGGAAATCCAATGAAAATTGACAAAGTTATGGCCAATAATATTTCTAGCTCATGAACACATGATGCGTTTCGGTGGCGGCCGTTCCAAATAGCGAAAACGTTGTTCTATTACCCTGGCGAAAACGAAATGCGGTAGGAATACTAATGACGTGTGCGAAACTGATTAAATTGACCGTCTTGTGATTGCACATGCTGCCACTCTTTTAACGTTGCCACCATTGTTTTACTGAGCGTGTTTTATACTATAGGGTTTCACATACATGTGCTATTATGTAATGACGTGGATGCCATAAAAACATGTAATGGAGGATCCGAATACATTATCTGTATCTGTATCTGAAACGTCACAAGATGTTGCCCTTTAAAAGGGAAATAATGACCTTTTGATTTTGTTAGCAACAATTGCTTAGGCTACCGTTATGGTTTTAAAATGATTTTATTTAAATTTAAGAATTAAATAAAATTATTCCCAAATTCAAAGTTGTAAGTTTGGAGAGAAAAAATACAAAACAAGTACCTTGCGTACTTCATGAAGGTCATTGACAAATTCGTCCTTCCCTACCATTGTTTACATCGAGTGCGGCATTTTTGGAGGCTCTGTGACGTTTCCGATCAAACTGATCCGTGAAGCAATCCGTGAAGCAATCCGTGAAGCATCCGTGATGCATGACTGACGATCAGTATAAGTCATGCTGCATGACTGTATAAGTCGTGATGCATGACTGACGATCAGTATAAGTCAATGAACAACAGCATTCAAACTATACCAACTCGAATGAAATAAGGGCGGAATGATTTGAATCCCAGGCAAGCAAGTATTCGCAAAGCACTCGGCACTGCGCCACAATAGCAAAAGGCGAGGGAAATGCATATTGGATACAATATTATTACGTCATAAGTTTCTGAAGTGTCAACTACTATGAAATACAGTGATAAAATACCTTTAATAATGATTAGCAAGAAAATTCAAACTTAAAAACAATAATTTGAATAAGTCTTTAATTAGCTTTCAACTAAAAATCAGATATATTTTGCAATGCTACACAAGAATGGCACCAGTGACGTCATTAACAAAGCCTGCTACGGGACTAGGGTATACTAATCAGGAACAACTCGCCACAATGGTTAAGTGCGCCGAGAAGCATGACAATGGCTTTCTAAACAAATCGCCGACGCTAAATAGGTTGCCGTCGATGTGCATCGATGAGCTTCCGATTTGATTGCCAGTTTTGTGTTATTGTTTGTTAGTTTTTTGGGGGAAATTATTAATTTTAATGATAATATAAAGCATAGTGTTATATACAGCCACAGACAAATTATACAAAACTCCTAATGTTGAAAACAAATGAATCGATTTTTTCAAAAATTGAGGGTCGCAACCACTAACTATGCCGCCGTTGATGTGCATCAATGAGCTTCCGATTTTATTGCCACTTTTTCCAATCGCTGTTAGTTTTAGAAGATCGCCGGGCATATAATCAAAACAAGCAGAACGCACAATATATTTTCCACTCCATTGCGTAAAAAAGCAATACGGGAAAAGCCCGCAGTTTGATGAGGACCAAAAGTACTTGCAAGTACCGATCGTTAAAAGTGTGGAACGCATATCAACTATAACTTGAAATATCTTTCGGTAGGAAAGTTTTCATGCAAAATGTGATGAATTTACAATATATTTTGGTCTCGTCTGGCGATTTCAAGTGCTAACTCCATTTTGTGTGGGAAAAGGTAATTATTTCCCTTTAACCCGGCAGTCACTGGGGTATATTATGTAACACGACTGAATGGGGTGGGGTGGGGGGGGGGGGGTATCCCCCCTGTTATCTTCAGAACCAATGATCGCAGCGGAACGCAAAAGGCGGCATTCGAAAGCGCTCAATGAGATAAACCTAACGCAAACTTTAAACAAATCAAATTAAGGTCACATGTCAGGACACGGTCAAGTCAAACGTTAAAATCGAGGTATTTGAGTTTATGGACAATACTTGCCACCCATGGCCTTCGATTGCGCCTATAATCACCCAAAGTGCTGTCAAAGGTATGATACATATCCCACATGAGCTAAAGTGAGATTGTTGGAAAAGATCAAGGTCAAGGTCAGGTCACAAAAGGGCACTACACACAATATCTACGAAAGTCAGGCAGCACATGTTTCATGGATACTTTTACGCGTAGAATTCGATAGTGGTAGTCATTTTACCACCTGACTTCATTTACGTGAAGTTAGTGTCAAGTTCAGGTCAAGTTCAGGTCACTGAAGGTCAAAATTTGAAATTGATAAATCGAAATGAAAAAATCATGTTTCTATATCAGTTTTAACTTTTAAAAAAACAGTGCTGGCATTTATTTGTCTGTATCCGGTCAATAAAATCCAAAAAATGCAGTTTCAAAATATGACGGTCATGATTTACCCACACTTTATATGTCATGACAGTCAAAAAAGATGATATCATTTTGAAATTTGGTATGGTAGTTGCCCATATGTCGATATCTGACATATATTCCGGTTTTTCAATATCTTCGGAAAATTTGATTTTGTGAGCTTTTTTTATTGTTTTTTGAAATTTTTGGGGTCAAAAACCAAAATTTTATAAATTTCGAGATAGCTGATTTATAGCCCTTCCAATTGTTTACCTCTTAGCGTTTTTAGATTGCATTCTGCTTCAAATGCGGCATTTGTACAGCCTGGCAAAGTTTAGCCGATTTTGGTGTCAAAATCGTGTTTAGTGACGTCACTAAATTCACTATATCTCGAGAAAAAAAAATCTGAATTCTGACGAAATTTTTCCATTATTTCGCAAAAGATGTAAAAATGATGCCCGGAAAAGTACTGAAAGTTTGGCGTCGATATCTGCATTAGTTATTGAGATATTCTTAATATTCCTAAGGGGGGGGGGGGGCTAAAAAAGCCCCCCCCCCGTGACTCGCGGGTTAAAATATGACCAAATATACCCACCGGTTTTTGCATTGTAACTCAGCAACTAGGTCGTTTTGGAAGGAAAATTTTATGTTTGGAGATTTCTCAGTACTCCCGACAATCTGGCTATCTCAGTTAAAAACTAATGTTAAAGGTGTACTATTCCCTTTAAGGGATGGTGAATGTTGTATAATCAAGTGTCATATGACTAACACTTGTGTTTCTGTTCTTGCAGATATGTTGTGAATAAACGCCTAGCAGCAAGGTTCATTTTTCATTACACCCGGCCAGTAAACCTCATCACTGCAATTCCCTGCAAGATCTTGGAGTCCATTGTAAAAGATGAGCTTATGGAACACATATCAGCTGGTGGCTACCTGTCCGAGGGTCAACATGGGTTTAGGGCGTAGCGCTCCTGCAGCAACCATTTGCTTGAAGAGATCAATGAGTGGAGCATGATCTTAGAACATGGTGACCCCATTGACGCCCTCTATTTATATTTTCAAAAAGCGTTTGATTCAGTCCCACATAAACGCCTGCTCAGCGAACTTCAGAGGTACAGTGTGTCTGGTAAGATGTTATGTTGGATGCAGGCATTACTGACATGTCACCAGCAGCAGGTTGTGGTCAGCAGTTAGTCCTCCCCATGGGCTCCTGTCACCAGAGGAGTTTCACAGGGCTCGCTGCTTGGTCCTGTCCTCTTCATTGTTTTCGTCAATGACCTCCCTGAAGCTGTACATAACTCCCTGAAGATGTTTGCTGATGACACCAAGATATACTGTAATGTATCGTCAAGCACTGGACCTGTTCATCTCCTCAAGCACTGGACCTGTTCATCTCCTCAGGGATCTGGATACTGTCTCACAGTGGTCTGACATCTGGGCCTGGCAGATGCCTTTTAATGAAGGGAAGTGTAAATCACTCCATATTGGCTCGACAAACACTCGCCATGTCTATCACATGAGAGGCATCGTCCTTGAACAGTCGACTTCTGAGAAGGATCTCGGTGTGTATGTCAACTCAGTGTTGAAATTCTGAGAACAGGCTGCATCAGCGGCCTCAAGAGCTAACCAGATGTTGGCACTCATTAGGCAGTCATTCCAGAATATTGACACTGAGACCAGCCTTGGAATTTGGGCCATTTTCTGGACTTTTTGGGTCCAAAGAATTTTGCTCTCTTCATATTTGGTCAGGAAAAATATAATCAAATTTTCCTCACAAGGATTTAATATCTATTACAAATCACGATTTTTTACTTTCCAAGTAAAATAATTAAAACAAAAATGACAATCTTAAAGGGGGAGTGCCTACTGTTTTGGAATGTCAAAAATATTTTGCATACAGTAAGTAGCTATTGGTTTGATTGTTGTATATGATGAAATTCACATCTGGAGCCCCTTTAGTTGAATTTTCACTTATATTGTTTGTTTGCTTATTTTTTGTTTCCATATCTATAAAACGATCGTCACTATGGTGATGATCGTCACTATGGTGTACAACGGCGCACATAGGACAATACAATTACGGTCACATCATGCAAGATAGAAAGACAAGTTTTGCACAGCACGTTCTTGCCACTGTGAACTTTATTATGTGCAAGTTTCGTAGCTCTAAATTGATATCTTCTTTTAAAAAAAATGGCCATCGGCCATCATCGAAAAACATGATCGCCGTCCAGTTTCTGTTCGGCTGCTGCTGTCAGCGTGCACGAGCTGTTTTGTTGAATTGCTATTGGCCGGCGATAACAATATGCTAGCAGTTTAATTGATAGTTGCAGTGCTTCTAGTAGCGGAAGCCCTCTGGAGTCTACCCGATAACTTTTTGCTCCCAGCAAGTTCCTGGAGTCTTTGGAATATCTCAGCAACTAGGGCGAATCTGGAGAAACGAAGTCATGGGTCAATTCAGACAATTATGTTCTATATACCTGTGTCAATAACCCTAAATAAGCGATGAGTAGGCACACTCCCTTTAACCCTATTTGTAACAGGGGGGGGGGGCGGATTCCGCCCCCCCCCCATGTTTTTCGCAGATATTTCCAGAACGGCTGCGAGCAGGCCCATTAAATGTTGGGACTTTTCATAGAATTGAACTCCGCATTTGGAGTCAAAATTTTGAGTTCTTAACTTGAACAGAGGCGGTTCCAGGGCACAGTTTTGGGTGGGTTCGGAGGCGACATTTGGCGAAAATACGGAAATGCGATCTTCACGGTTTCTTCCTAACTGCATCAAGTATGAAGGAGTTACATCGGCTTACCGTGATTGCAACAAGTGCAAATTAGATGATGTTAATGAAATATCATACAAAATTGCATGGCAGAGGCGGTTTCAGGGGCTTGAAAAGGGGGGGTTTCCAGGAAGTATTCAATGCTTGGCGGGAAGCCAATAGAGCAATGTAAGGGGCATTTATAGCTATCAAGATGTAAAAGATAGCTTCTGCTTCCATTATTTGCATAATTTATTACATATAGAGTTTCAGGGGCGTGTTCAGGAACATGAAAAGGGGGTGACTGGCATGGTGATGACGATATGCCAGCGATAACGGCGCAATATACGTTTAGCTTATAATAATATATGCACATATGAGACCAGAAAAGGGAATAAAGTAATTTTTTTTGCAGAGGCGCGCTCAGGAATGGAAAAAGGGGGTCATATTATTGCAAGGAAACTAAGAGGCATGGGCGTACAATGACATATCATACTGCAGTTTTCGGATGAAACACGCACCACAGGCTACTCTACGAACGATTATAAGATAATAGGCGAGTCCAGGTAGAGTAAAAAGGGGGGTAAGCAATGTTAATTGAAGTTGTAAGTGAAATAGTCACTGTTGACTAGTTAGTATCATAATAGCGGATAATATACTTATAAAAAGGTCTTGCGCCGTCCTAGTTTGGCTCCAGGATACGCCTATGATGAAGTACAACATGCAAAAAGGAACTATCTATGATCAGTAACTTATTTATAGTGCTTGGTAGCAACTTGTCTGCGGTTAATATTTTCCCCAATTTTACCCCCCTTTTTCACTAACCTGGTACCGCCTATGGCAAAAAATATGATTTATAACTGTTTTCTAATGTCTCAATCACATACCATTTCATTTAGAAGAAGAAAAACATCAAAAAATGGTTTTATTACGCATTTACTTCACCCCATATTGAGTGACCTGCACACGCCTATGATTTTTGAATTTTCAAACGTCACCGTTATATATCAATTTCCGATTCAATCTCTATCGATTCCTATTAGTTGTGTTAAAATCGGTCGATAAACATGAAAGCTATGTTGGATCAAAAATACCACTAAAATTTGTAGTTTTTGCCCCCCTGTTGCCCCCCTATCCCAAATGTATATTTTGTTATTATTTATAAATGTAGATCCTGTTGAGGGGAACCAAACACCGTTTCATTTTTGAAAATCGGACGGGTAGATCTCGAGATCTCCGGGGGGGGGGCGGAATCCGCCCCCCCCCCCCCTGTTACAAATAGGGGTAGCCAGGAGCCTGTTACAAATAGGGTTAAAGGGATATTGCCACCTCAGGAGGATTTCTTAAAAGCAACATAAATGAATGGTGGGGATCAACAATCATGTATGCTCAAGCTCAAACTTGCTCCTGCAGCACCTAAAGCAGTGTATCGGCAAAGCATTTTGTATTGATTTCTGACTCCAAAACATTGGTCCCAGCTATGCTCAGTACTAGATTCATGATGGCCGCGATTCGCGATTCATTCATTCGTGATCAGCGATTCATGATCTCATCCAGTTTGGCTGTGGTATTGGCGCCCGCCCAAAGCCGAAGCGTACGAATTCGCCGAGACCTGACCTTGAAAAGTGTATCTGTGTTATAAGAGGCCTGTTCACGGGGTCTGCGGCCGCCGCGGCTCCCGCGGCCAGGAGGCGGAGCTTAATTTGGACAACTTTGAACACTTCTGAGGCCGCTGATGGCGTCCGATAAATGGTGCGTGTAGCGTTTGCAACGAATAGGCAATTTCATGAAAACTCTCAATGTTTTTCAAAACCACTCAACTACATGAATATCTACGAGTCACTACGAGTTGTCATTTTTGGTCAAACAACCGCCAGTGAGCTGCGATATCAACAAAACAGTGTGCAACCTTTGTCAGACGCGCGCCATTTATGTTGAAGTTCATTTGCGGCTGCTCCCGAGCAACCGCAGGAGCCGCAGAGCGGAGAGTCTCTCCTCCCGGATCTGCTCTTTCGTGATTGGCTGACATTAAGCCGCGCCCTTTTGGCCGCGGGAGCCGCGGAGGCCACAGACCCCGTGAACAGGCCTAAGGTATAGGTCACATAACTCCTACGGTCCCAAAGTCGAGCCATAGCAATTCATGCTGTTCTATTATGAAAGAGGCTAAGGGTGTTGAAAATATAATTAACTGCATACGCTTTTTAATTTTAAAGTGCACTGACGGAATGGTGATGTTGAGTTTGCAACATTCAAAAGAAAATAACAGTCTGCAAAGAAGTGATTCTAAATACAGTAAATAGTGATGTGGCGACTCCAATTTTACGAATGCTTGGTAAGCATGAGTGGTGCAATGTATTTTTTGATCTAATGGGGAAGTTTCAGGAACCAAATTTTGCAGGTGAAATCAGACATGCTTAATCAACTGATACACACAGAAAACTCCATATTGGCCTACAAGGTGGAAATGTCCCTTTAACTTGCCTGACAATACAATTATACTCTCCACCTATAGATTTTTACTCACCGGGACCAGGTCATGAAATGAAAAATCCAACACTGACTGAGACGCTTCCACTTCTCTACAAGATGCCCATGTCCACACCTAGAGTACAGCAATATCGTTTGGGGGCCATTTAATCAAGCCGACCAGAAGCTGATTGAAAAGGTGCAAAGAAGGGCCACCAAGCTGGTACTGCCTGAAACTGCCAACCTTCTACTATTGAAGATGCAGAGGAGACATGATTGCCATCTATCAAATCCAAAACAGAGGCTTTGACCTGGAACCGAACAGTTTTTCACGCCAGCGGAAACCACCAGGACAAGAGGACATCAATGGAAGCTATGGAAGCCCCAGGCCACCTCTCATGTTCGAAGGAATACCCTAGCAGTGCGGTCTGTCAATGACTGGAACTCGCTTCCTGCTCACAGTCCTGTCCTCCTCAATCAACCAGTTTAAATCCTGCCTTGATAAGCACTAGAGTGACCTCACCTTTGTCATCCCAGACTAAGACCAAGCTAGTCCATAGTCCCAGTGAGATCAGGACCCCACAGGCCTAGTGGCCTTCCAAATTTCTGAAAGTGGTAAGGTATGCTAGTAATTCCTACCAGACATTCCAAGCTGAACATTTCAGTAATAGTTCAGTAATTCACCTCCCTAGTTTATGGTGTTCTTGAGGTCCCTAATATAATACAAATAGTCAGCTGATGGTAATATTATGACAGACTTAAAAGTGGGTTATCTTTGACTGTCTAAAAGATGGTCTGGGGGCAACAGCCCCCCACCCCCAGTACTCAGGGTAACAGTGTGGCTGGTGTCACCGTCGCGGCAGGGCAATTAAATCAAGGTTCAAGGTTACTATCACCGTTGTTGGTCTGGAGTCATGGAGAAGCTTTATGACGTCACCAGATTCTGGCTACAAGCGAATCTTAGGCCGACCCGATCAGACTTAATGGCTATGAGCGGTAGGTTTTGTCCCAATCAGAATTAATGGCTACAAGCAGTAGGTTTCATCACGATCTGACTTAATGGCTACAAGCTGTAGGCCGACCCGATCAGACTTAATGGCTACAAGCTGTAGGCCGACCCCATCAGACTTATTGGTGAGGTTGGGTTAGGTTAGATTAGGTTAGTTTCATTAATTCCAATCGGTTTGGCCTACCGCTTGTCGCTATTATATCGGGGAGGCCTAAGAATTGTTCGCAGCCAGATCTGGTGACGTCATAAAGCATCCATACAACTCCAGACCAACAATGGTGATAGTAACCTTGAACCTCGATTGTATTACCCGGCTGTGATGGTGACACCAGCCCCACTGTTACTGTACTCAGTAGGTTATGCAGTGCAGCAAGTGCAGTAAGCAGAGCTTTCTAAATGTGAGTCCCTACAACCGTAATTGCTGTAAAGGTTGTCAAGTTTGATAATGTATAGTTTTTGGTGATGTCATAGCTTTAGTATTACTGGTACACTTTTCTGTCTGTCATAATGATACTCTTCTTATATCAGGGACCTTGAGAACACCATTAACTGGGGATGTGAATTAATGAAATATTACCATTGACTCTGTTTTTAATAGTCAAAGAAAATATACAAACCTTTCACTTTCGATTGAACGAGTTGTTGAACATAATCATGGAGTATAGATTCGTTCGGCAGCTCATCCCAATCGTCCTGTTCAAAAGGCTCCCCCAGGCAGTCTCCAACCAGAGCTCCGACCATACATCCCCGGAATTTTGAGGCCAACACCTTCTTGTCCATTATGATATGGTATTTTCTTCTTATATTATTTTCCACATTTAAACCAAATTTCAACTTCCTTCCAACAGTCACCGCAGCCGCTCCGAAAGACATCATGGTCATGGGCGCCGCCATATTGGATAGCAGCGCCGTGTGTTAAACAACTGCTATAAAACAAATATAAAGGGCTCCCTATTAATAAATCACCAAAATTAACAGAACAACACCAAAAAAACACTCACTACCAAAATCGACAAAACGCCGCCAAAATGAACACTCCATAGCCAAATAGATTACAATTTTTGCAATACCACCACCAAATTTGACACTTCCACCACCAATATAGCACATCCTGCAGCCGAAACATCTACTTGAATATCCAGATGGAAGAAAAATCCCAAAAATGACGCTCACAGCCTAATTGTCTAATTTACCACCAAATCACTTAGACCGAATACCAAAATCTAGTAGGGAAGGTTATGTTAATAAAACCAGAAATTAGTATATTTGACCTCGTCAGCTAAACAAGATCATATTCTAAACCAAACTGTCATGCCAGATAGCGTCGTTACAACTGACAAGTACGGGTCCCGCCGCCATTGAAATTGCAGGGACCAAAACACCGACCAGATTAGCCGACGATGTACCATGCTTCGCAACTATGGGACCGATCTACTTGATTTATTCACCAATCGATTCCGACTGGTCGGAATGGGTGCCGTTTTGAGTTGTATCCACTTTGGTGCAGTCTAAATGGACCAAATTGGACCCGAATTTCCCCGTACCAATTTGCCGACGGCGTCATGCTCCGAACCTATGGCCGGACCGATTTGGGCCGAACCTATGGCCGGACTTCACCATTCGATCCGGCGTGGTCCAAAACGGTGCCGTTTTTAGTTTTATCCATTTTGGTCCAATTTAAGTGGACCAAATTGGACCAAAACGGCCAAAAATCGTTGCTGACGACGTCATACTCCTAACCTATGGGGACCAATTTGGGTGGGGCCTTCACCATTCGATCTGGCGCGATCCAAAACGGTGCCGTTTTGAGTTTTATCTACTTTAGTCCAATGTAAGTGGACCAAATTGGACCCAAACCACCAAAAATCGTTGCCAACGACGTCATGCTCCTAACCTATGGGACTGATTTGGGCGGGGTCTTCACCATTCGATCCGGTGTGGTCCGTCTTTAGTTTTCATTTGTTTTTTGACCACCCCAGCCTAAAAATACTGGCGACTCCTATGAAGCTAGGTCGTTCGGCACACCGATTTATCTTGGATTTATCCATCCTCCCCGTAACCTAAAATCCTAGCTCGATGCCCATGATCGCTGATAACGGTGAACAGGGAGTATGAGATGTTTCAATTACGTATATTCTGGCATGTCTTTGACCAGCAAGTTGCATACAAAAGTTATTAATTTTGGTGATTGTTCAAAGTCCTCTGCCGGCACCCTGATGCTGTTCAATGTTCATGCTGTTTAGTCGGGTTTCTGTATTCCATAATGTAACGGAAGTTAGCCCACATTCAGCCTACATTCAGCCCAGCCTAGATTCGGGCTACCATATATAGGGAAAACCCTTTATTGCCTCAGTTCTCCCTAACCAAACAAGCAATATGGTTTTCAAGGGTATCAATCGAAATTACTCATCAGCCCAAAGACAGTCGTGCCAAAAAAAATCGACACTTTTCCCATAGGAAGAAAGTTAAAGGCAAAACTATATTTTGGGCCTATGAGGGGGCCCCTACGATTTTCTTCAATATCGGCACAGACACTCTTCTCTACGAGGAAAGTAATCTGGCTGAAGAGACCATCATTTGCATTGAAGTCTAAGGGGTCAAAACCCTACTTTCTAAGGGGTGAAATCTACTTTCCCCATTTTTCCCCAAGTTGATTTTTTAAGGGAAAATGGGGAAAGTAGATTTCACCCCTTAGAAAGTAGGGGAAGCTTAGAAAGTAGGGGAAAAAGTGTCGATGTTTTCGGCACGGCTGTCTTTGGGCTGATGAGTGCTTTCGATTGATACCCATTTCGAGCAGTTTATAAAATAAACTTTGGGGGGAAAATGGGGAAAGTAGATATCACCCCTTAGAAAGTTGAGTTTTGACCCCTTAGACTTCCATGCAAATGATGGTCTCTGCAGCCAGATTACTTGCCTCGTAGAGAAGAGTGTCTGTGCCGATTTTGAAGAAAATCGTAAGGGCCCCCTCATAGGCCCAAAATATAGTTTTGCCTATAACTTTTTTTCCTATAGCAAAAGTGTCAATTTGTTCGCCACGGCTGTCTTTGGGCTGATGAGTGCTTTCGATTGATACCCATTTAGAGCAGTTTCGAAAATAAACTTTGGGGGAAATGGGGAAAATAGATTTCACCCCTTAGGAAGTAGGGGTTTGACCCCTTAGACTTCAATACAAATGATGGTCTCTTCAGCCAGATTACTTGCCTCGTAGAAAAGAGTGTCTGTGCCGATTTAGAAGAAAATCGTAGGGCCCCCTCGTAGGCCCAACATATAGTTTTGCCTATAACTTTCTTCCTATGGGAAAAGTGTCAATTTTTTCTCCACGAATGTCTTTGGGCTGATCAGTGCTTTCGATTGATACTCATTTCGAGCAGTTTAGAAGATTAACTTGGGGGAAATGGGGAAAGTATATTTCACCTCTTAGAAAGTAGGGTTTTGACCCCTTAGACTTCAATGCAAATGATGGTCTCTTCAGCCAGATTACTTGCCTCGTAGAGAAGAGTGTCTGTGCCGATTTTGAAGAAAATCGTAGGGACCCCCTCGTAGGCCCAAAATATAGTTTTGCCTATAACTTTCTTCCTATGGGAAAAGTGTCGATTTTTTGGCACGGCTGTCTTTGGGCTAATGAGTGCTTTCGATTGATACCCATTTCGAGCAGTTTTGAAAATCAACTTTGGGGGAAAATGGGGAAAGTAGATTTCA
Organism: Chirona hameri; assembly: GCA_036785665.1. NCBI lineage: Eukaryota > Metazoa > Arthropoda > Thecostraca > Balanomorpha > Balanidae > Chirona > Chirona hameri. The sequence goes on along the minus strand of JAXIVJ010003159.1, from coordinate 58,661 downwards.
CCCCTTAGAAAGTAGGGTTTTGACCCCTTAGACTTCAATGCAAATGATGGTCTCTTCAGCCAGATTACTTTCCTCGTAGAGAAGAGTGTTTGTGCCGATTTTGAAGAAAATCGTAGGGGCCCCCTCATAGGCCCAAAATATAGTTTTGCCTATAACTTTCTTTTCATTTGTATTTATTATTTGTATTTATATTTATTGATAAATCACCAACAGGCACAAAACCCGGTTACAGGCGAAGTCAGGAGATAAAACTATGACTTTCACTTAAAATACACACGCATGCAAGACGACAGACAAGACACCTACACATACACGCACGCACGCACGCACGCACGCGCACACACATACGCACACGCACACGCACAAGCACATGCACATGCACACGCACACGCACACGCACACGCACACAGGACACACACAAGTACACACACATACACATAACCATTCGATGAGCCCTCGCGTGGTGAAGCCTGGCTGCGAGCTCAAAAGGCTCAAAAGGCACCTGCCCGAGATACATGTGACCGCACAGCGGATTTGTAGTCGGATGATGGCGAGCAAAAGAAATCTAGGGATACGCAGGCGTTAAGAATTCGTTACACATGGAAGAAATTCGGCAAAAAAAATCCGTTTTTCACAGCAGCGACACGTGCAAACGGTATATGCCAGAGCACAGGCGACCTGATCCGTCTGGCCGGAGCCGACAGGTGAAAGCATGACAGGAGCTGGGGACTGTCAAGTCGGCCGTGAAAAACGTTGTGTATGAACATAAGATCGTGCTGCATGAAACGAGATTTTATGGAGGAAACCTTGAAATGCTTCAGTAAGTGATCGTAAGCTAGGTTAATGGAGCTGTGGTCAGATGAACACGCGAGCCAAATCAAAAAGGAATGCTGAATGCGTTCCAGCCGTTTAAGATGAGTCACTGCCGCTCCCGACCAGACCACGCTCCCGTATTCGACAATGGAGCGGACATGAGCGTTGAAAGCACACAACATGACCTTGTGATCGAGCTTTACATGGCGACGGGGAGCTGGCAGCTGCATGCTGCGGATAAGCAGTCCAAGCATACGTTTGGCCTTTGCGACTGTGGCGTCCACATGAGAAGCGAAGTTCAACTTTGAGTCTAAGATGACTCCCAAGTCGCGCACCTGTGCATGACGCTCTAGTGTAACATCATCCATTGTGTAGGCCGCTAAGACAGGCGAGGTGCGCAAGGTGAACGATATTATGTGGCACTTGGCCGGGTTCAAACTTAGCCCCCACACACGTGACCAATGTACAAGAGAGTCGATGTCAGACTGAAGATTGTGAGCATCGTCCTCACAGCAGACCGGCGTATACAGCTTAACGTCATCAGCATACATTGTGCATCCACTTTTTATGTGGAGTGTTGTATTTCGGCGGTAAAACAGATAAATAACAGGGGGCCGCAGATACTACCTTCTGGGACGCCCGAGTCCACGGTGAGTGTTTCCCGTTTACTACCACTCGCTGACTACGGTTTAACAGGTATGAGCGAAGCCACGAGTATGCACGGTCTTTCACGTTGAATGAGTGCTTCATTTTGTGCAACAACAGTTGGTGATTCACACTTGTAAACGCGGACGAGTAGTCGGTGTACACGGCGTCCAGCTGTTTCCCCTCGGGTATAGAGCCCCAGGCATCATTCAGGAAGCAGGTCAGGTTGGTCACGCACGAACGTTTTGGCATAAATCCGTGTTGGTTGACAGGCAAAACGGGACGGCAATGCTCAATCAGGCAGTCGTAAACAACCTTCTCCAGCACCTTTGAGCAGAGTGGTAAAAGGGAGATGGGCCGATAGTTTTCTGGTCGTTTTTTATCTCCCTTCTTGTGAACCGGTATGACATTGGCTTGTTTCCAACGGGCTGGAAAGACGCCCTGCTCGACCGATAAGCGGCACAGCATCTCGATCGGGACGGCCAGCTCTCGAGCACATTCCCTTAAAATGCGAGCACTGAGTCCGTCCGGACCGCATGCCTTGTGCCTGTCAAGGTTGAGAAGTAGGCGCTCGACCTTCCCCTGCGGAAAGTCAAATTCGTTTAAATTTGGTACGTTTAGGTCTGGAGCGATTGGCAACGTGCCAACATGAGGGTCAGAAAACTTTTGGGCAAAGCACTGGTTAAAGCAAGCCGCTCTCTCGCACAAGAGAGCGGCTTGCTTTAAAAAATGAACCAGTGAAGCTGTTTCCACCGTGCATAATCATTAAAACCAACGTTGCAAAGACCCGCCAACGAGCTTGAGAAGTTATATTGTATACATATACAGAAATACCTAACGCAATAACGCCCTTAGAGAGACAAGGAGACGCCTGTGAAGACGGCTTCTCACAGGATGCAGAACAGAAGCAGCCTGAGCAAACAACATAACTTTGAAGCTTACCGAAACAGTCAGTAGCCAGTGATAGACTACGATCACTCAAACAACTTCTTTGCGAACGAATTGTCTATCTTATTGTGCACATAGTGCTTGAGGAACACTGAGCGCGTCTTCCAGCGCCCTAACCGCTGGACATCGTCTGTGTCAAAACCTAACTCTACTGCACGCGTCGCACCCGTCGGCCGAAAATCTTTCGGCCGATGTCCCGTGGCCAAACCAAAAACTTCCGCCGCAGTGATGGCCTCCTGAAGGATCTGTGCCACAGTACTAGCAGACACAGCCGTGAATGGTCGAACTAAAGTCAAAAATGCTGGCTTCTTGACGGCACAGCGATTCGACTCCGTCCTGGACAAGTACGTGTGCAGGGTCCCCACTGGATCTGTGTGAGAAACAGGATTAGCGGGCAACGTTACCTGAAACCCTGTGCGCTGGCTGTCATTTTTGTTTCCTAAAAATGACAACCAGAGACCCATCTGCAACAAACTGAAACTGATCTGTAGTCACACTGGCGGATCCAGGGGGGGGGGGCAATCCGGCCATGCCCCCCCCCCCCAAAGCCTGGAAGGGGGGCCAACATGTCTTTTGGCCCCCCCCCCAAAAAAAAACAAAGTAAAAAATATATATAAATAACTGTAATATGAGCCTCAACGCATATAAAAAACAATAAAATTCCTTGTTCTGTGAAATTTTAAGAAAAAAAATGAACACGTTCATAAATAATGATTTCGTCGTCGACGAAGGAATAACTAGACCCACGACCAAGGGCGGATCCAGGGGGGGCGAACGGGGCCATGCCCCCCCCAAGCCTGTTTAAGGGGGGGCAAACTATGTTTTGCCCCCCCCCCCCCCAAGACGTGAAATTTAATGCATGCTATATTTGCGTTTTTAGAACGGTACTGGGCATCCCAAAATTGCAGCAGTCAAAATCAAGCTAGCCTCAGTCAAAAACTGAAAAATTTCTCGCCGCTTCGCGGCATGACACAAGTTTCGCAATTGCATATACAAATTTGGAAAATTAATTCCATTAAGTGTCTTGCAGAGGCTCTCCTTGGCGGTAATTGCTGGCCCCAGGGCCAACTCTCTTCATAAAATATTATCTTTAAAGCGGGCTACATGTTTAGCTTGTCTGCCGAGTTCCGAAAAAGGCGACGCGAACGCAAAGACGCGGACTTCGACAACCGGAAGCTGTTCCAGCGGTGCCCAACTTGTTGGCCCGAAGAGCTAATAGTGGGGACCAGGCCAGGACTATCTCCCCAAGCCATCTCCCCCAGGCTCCTCCAGATCCACAGGGACCATTTATGCGCGGAAATGTCGGTCTGCCTCTTGCTACTTTGAAACCATTTTCACCGTTACCAGTTGTTTGTTACAGTTCGGTACATAGGTATGTATACAGACTACAGTTATTATTATCATATGTACTATTGAGCGCAGACTGCCACCGGCCATCGTGATTTACTATCCGAGGCTAATGTATATGAAAACTACCTTCATTTCAACATTTTGCATCATACCGAGATGTGCAACCAGGAAAAGGGGTTACCTGAGGCTTGGCTCCACTCACGGTCTGGTTCCAATATTAAAAATGCGTTTTCCACGACCTAAAATTTAAATGTTCACGCCGCTTCGCGGCGTCACATCAGTGGCCATCGTCATAACGAAGCCATCGTCATCGTCTTCGTTTCGTCGTAACGCATAATTGAATGAATAACATTTTTAGCTTATTATCCTCTACAAGGCTAAGAAGCTAAAAATGCCTATGTTTCTGGGTTTTATCAGGCAAACCCGAGCAAAAAAAAAATCGCGCCGCTTCGCGGCGCTAAATAACAAGTACCTACTATAACATGCAAATCCACATTAGAAATGTAGCAAAGGCTTAAATACACGCATAACAAATTGGGGTACATTTTTTTGTCGTCATTTCAGCCGACCCCCCCCCCCACTCAAAAATTATCGGCGACGCCCCTGGGTACAGCTGACAATTGACATAGTTTTTATCAGTGTAAGGCAATGTCGGAACAATACAAACTGCAAGCTGACATCTTTCCTTTTTCGATATCCCAAAAGGTCGAAACCCTAAAAAAAAATGGGGGAAAAAATCGAAATCGTGTGGTTGCAAAATAAAGTGGCCCAAATCCGGGAAGAAATTCGAAATTGGGGGTAGGTAAGGTCCGCTAAAAAAACGGTTTGGCCCCCCCCCAAAATGGCCGGCTGGATCCGCCCTTGTCTGTAGACATAACAAAACTAGACAGCATATCGGAACCGGCCTCGTATCCTCGGGCCAAAGGTGCAATAGCGGACGGGCGCAACATCAATGACAAAGCTAAGAGAGTAACAGTCTTCAAACGGAGTTGTTCGATCGTCAGCTCTGAGTTGTCCGGCCAGGACTGGAAAAGCCGAACGAAAGCTGAGACATCCATGATGGCTGACCGTGCCATCGGCGCCCGCGTACCACCCTTCACAATCGCCTGTGAAAGTCTGACAAAGAACGGATCACGCGCAGGGTTAGCCGTCCCGACCGCCTCATACAACGCCGAGATGGCGGCCGAAATACACCGCACGGTAGAGTGGGGCCGAGTGGAGTCGACACAACGGTGCAACAAAAAATCCGCCAAAACAGCCGAGTCTCCTGGCGGAAAGGCTACACCGCGGACCAGGGGCGTAGCCAGGATTTCGGTCAGGGGGGGGGGGGGGGGCAAACGGGATCAGAGAGGCCCTCGTAGCCAATTGGGGGCCCACACACTGGCGGATCTAGGGTTCGAGTTTGGGGGTAAAATTTTATATCCCATCAAACCCATTAAACCGCCTGAAATCAGCACAAAATGTACACATTTCCTGATAAGAAAATCTAAGCAACTTTATCTAAGGAAGTTTGTTTTAAATCAGCTATCAATGCATAAGCAAGCGAAATCCGATGAGTTTTCAGAAATGTGTGAGACTTTTTGGGATTCCCCCTCTAAAAAAAAACTTGGCAGATCCAGGGGAAAAGGGGCCATAGCAGCCGTCAAACCGCCTGAAATCAGCACAAAATGTACACATTTCCTGATAAGAAAATCTAAGCAACTTTATCTAAGGAAAGTTTGTTTTAAATCAGCTATCAATGCATAAGCAAGCAAAATCTGATGAGTTTTCAGAAATGTGAGACTTTGGGATTCCCCCTAAAAAACTACCGTGCCCCCCCCCCCCCCCACCACCACCCATCCCAAACGTCTTCTTCCAAACGTCCAGACCCCAATACATTTTGTCCTAACGTCACAATAACTTCACGCGCATCCACATGAGGGCTTGCGCTGTTATTGTAGCTCGTTGGCTATGCTACCAAATGCTGCCATATCCTGTAGGGAAATAGGAGGTCGGACAGATCATTTTGTAACCAACACTTAAAAGTCGATAACATTAACTCGGTAGGCCTGAGGCAGGCACGTAGCCAAGGGGGGGGGAGGCTACCCCCCCCCCCCCCCCGCCCTGGAGGCCCGGCGGGCCCTTTTCGGGCGCGCAGTGCGCAGCGCACCGAAAAGGGCCGACACGAGACCACGCTCATGGACTACGCGAAGCGTGGTCTTTAAGAGTTTAGAGCATTTAAGAGGTTCTTTAGGGGCACCAGGGCCCTTTCTGAAAGACCAGAGGGCCCTTGGACGTTCAGCAGAGCCCTGTACATGTCAGAAGGGCCCCTGGACAAGCGAAAGGGCCCCTGTACGGGTCAAAGGGCCCCTGCACACGTCGAATGAGCACCGAGCCAGCACAGAGAGACCCCTGGGAAGGTCGAAGAGGCCCCTGAGCATGTCGGCAGGGCGACAAAGCAGCCAGTGCAGTCCCTTGCCAGGTCTTAAGGACCCCCTGAACAGGCTGGAGGGCCCCTGGACAGATCAGCACCAGAGGGCCTCTGGGAAGTTAAAAGGGCCCCTGTGCATGTCAGAGGGGCCCCTGACCAGACCAAAAGGGCCCCTGAACATGCCGAATGGGCTCCTAGTCAGCACGGAGGGGCCCCAGGGCAGGTCGAAGGGCCCTCTGAGCATGTTGACAAGGCGACAAAACAGAAAGCGCAGTCTCTTGCCAGGTTGGAAGGGCCCCTTAGAAGGCTGAAGGGCTCCTGGGCAGACCAAAGGGCCGTTGGGAAGTTCAAAGGGCCCCTGTGCATGTCAAAGGGGCCCCTGACCAGACCGAAAGGGTCCCTGAGCAGGTCAGATGGCCCCTGATTACGTCGAATGGGCCTCTGGCCAGCACAGAAGGACCTCTGGGCAGGTCGGAGAGGCCCCTGAGGATGTCGGCAGAGTGAGAAAGCAGCCAGTCCAGTCCCTGGCCAGCTCGGAAGGGTCCCTAAGCAGGCTGGAGGGCCCCTGGACAGACCAGAGGGCCCCTGGACAGACCAGAGGGCCCCTGGACAGATCAGAGAGCCCCTGGAAAGTTGAACCTCACAAAATAAAGTGGCCGAAATCCGCTTTTTTTAATCCGGAATTCGAAATCCGAGTTTGTCATATTATTAATAAATAAAAAAATTGGGGGGGGGGGGGGTTAACGCTCGGGAAGGGGCCCTTTCGAGGCGCCGCCCCCTCCCCCCCCCCCCCCCCACACACACACCCTGGACGAAATCCTGGCTACGTGCCTGCCTGAGGGGCCCTCGAAATGCCTGAGGGGCCCTAGAAATGCCTGAGGGGGTCCTCGAAATGTCTGAGGGGCCCTCGAAAGGAATTGGAGGCCCTGGGAAGGCCTTGAGGGGCCCTCGAAATAAATACCAGCTCTTAAATGCTGTTATTTATTCGTGTTAGATTTGTTCGTGGACGTTCTTTATGCGACTAAGGCGTTTTGCGGGCACCTGACACCATCCAAAACACTGGGGCCTTCGGCCCCAGGGGGCCCTCGCTCGGTCGCCAGAGGGGCCCGCCTGGCCTCCAGGGGGGGGGGGGGGGGAGGGGCATGGCCCCTTCCCCCCCCCCCCCCCTCTTGGCTACGCCACTGCCCCGGACGTTGCAAAAGGAAAATAAGTCACGGATGTGACGATCGTAATTGGCTATTGTGCTGCGGGCGAGACAAAGCTGCAAACATTCACATGCCGTCGCCGACCAACCTCTCGCACCTAACTGTTCGCGCCAGAGTGACGATCGTAATTGGCTATTGTGCTGCGGGTGAGACAAAGCTGCAAACATTCACATGCCGTCGCCGACCAACCTCTCGCACCTAACTGTTCGCGCCAGATACCTTCCAGGCAAACAGCGTCCACCTGAGATTCCGATGCGGCTCGATGGACTGTTGATCCTGCAGAGGGAGACACGAGCGCGCCACGGGCGGCAGCCGAAGCGGCGGCGCCGTGCACAGACGCCGGAGACGTGACATCCACGGCTGCCCCGGCCACATCGGTGCGATCAGCGTCGCCTCTGCGCGCTGCGCTTCGATAACGTCGAGAACCCTCGGGATCAGACGGAATGGCGGATTGACCCAGTTGTTCTCCTGCCCCCAGTTGCTCTGGCCGAGTGCGTCGATGCCAGATGAGCTTGGATCCGCGTAGCGACTGTTGTAGACCGGCAACAGCGCTGTACTGGCCGAGGCGAACCGGTCCACCGTATGCGGGCCGAACATAAGTTCGAGCTGCCGGAAAATGGCGGGATGTAACAACCATTCATGGCGTGACGATAGTCTCGATACAAAATCTGCACCTGTGTTAGAAACTCCCGCAATATGATGCGCCACCAGCGAGATGTCGTTCTGGAATGAGAAAGACCAAATATCCTGGGCAATACTATCCAGCCGGAGATTAGAAGATCCAAAGTTGTTTATATGAGCGACAGTAGTAACGTTGTCTGACAAAACCTCCACGGTTTTTCCCACTAACACCGAGCGGAAGGACAGCAAAGCCAAGTACACCGCTAACAATTCTCGGTAATTAGAGGATTCCGCGCTCACCCGTTGGTTCCAGAATCCGGACGCTAGCTGCCAACCAGGAGTGGCGAGCACTGCGCCCCAGCCGGAACCCGACGCATCGGTGGAGAGCTGAGAGTCACAAAAAGCCGGCCGCACCAGGAGCCTGCCGTTCCAACTGTCCAGCGAGGTCACCCACCACGTGAGCTCCTCCCTGGCCCCGTCTGACCACGGGAGCTGCTCCTCCCAGGACGACCTGGAATTCAGAAGACGGTACACATTCCTTAGTTTCAATTTTGCTGGAAACACTGCCGCCAGCATGCTCACACATCGGCCGGCAAAACGAGCCAGCAACCGAGCCGAGATCGACGGACGTTTGAGATCCCTGGAAACGTCCTGTTTCAACTTCCTGATTTTACATCTTGGAACTGTAATGATCGGAGGACTGGAAGGCACTGAAAGAACACTGAATATTGAAGCCTAAATATGTCGCGGACACTGACGGTGACAGGCAAGATTTGTTCAAATTGACTGAAAGGCCCAAATCATTCAGTCAGAGTATTCAACAACACGCGGAGATCGTGATCTATCAGCGCTCTCGACGAACAGAGATAAAAGTCATCCACATAGGCTAGTAATGACAAGTTATGAACGCTGCGCAAGTACTCGACGACAACACGAATGCACTTAAAAAATATATACGGCGAACATTGCCAACCAAACATCGATATCAACGACATCGGACCACGGACGCCTTCCAGACTTCTCTCCTCCAGCCCTCCACCGCTTCCGGGTGCGGGACCCTGTCCACGTGCTTGTGGCAGGGTCGTTAGACCCTTAGATAGGTAGCCTTTATATATTTTTAAGTAGGCAGCTTCATTAGCACAATTTTTGTATTGGCAATAGGCCTCCTCCACGGCGTAGGTCCCTCTCCACTTTCGGGCAGTTAACTTGCAGGTGCCAACACGTTCTGTCGTGTGTGGCATTTAAAGTAAATAGTTAGCCCCCATCCTATCCTCCTGAGCCACGACGATGGCTACCCCCCGGAACCCCGCCCCCCCCCCCCCCCCGACCCGCCCGACCCCCCTCCGGGGTTCTCCGGTGCGCGACCGCGTGCCCCCCTGGACGGTCCCCCTCCCAGCCCCCTTCAGGGGCCCCGCCCGCGTCCCCCCGACCCCCCCTCAGGGGTCCCCCCTTCCAGCCCCCCTCAGGGGCCCCGCCCGCCCCGTCCAGGGGCCTGGCAGTCGCCGGACTCCCGTCCCCCCGACCCACCCGACCCCCCTCTGGGGTCCCCCGGTGCGCGACCACGCACTCCCCAGGCCGGCTCCACTCCCCGCCCCCCTCAGGGGCATCCCAGGAGCCGACCCGGAGCACAGCTCCCCCCCGACCCCACCCCCCGAACGGTCCCGCTCGCCTCCTTATGTGGCGAACGGATGGACACCCGTTCCAAACAATCAACCCGTTCCAAGTCCGGCGCTGGCTGGTCGCCATCTGTGGTGGCGACGTCGCCAGCGCTAAGCCCATCCGATCAGGAGCCCTCCTGATCGAGACGCTGACGTCCGCACAGAACGTCCGTCTGATGGGTGTGACAAACTTCAACGGAGCGAAGGTCGCCGTGGAAGCCCCGGCGCACCTAAACTCAGTGGAGGGTCTGGTGTGGTGCCCAGACGTGGCCGCCCTCTCGGAGGACCTCCTCCTCCGAGAGCTCGCACACCAAGGGGTGTGCGAGGTCACGCGCCTCTCGCCCACCAAGAAGCGACCCGAGCAGCCCAACCCGCTGATTCGGCTCCGCTTCAGAGGCAGGGAGCTGCCTACCCACATCCATTGTGGGTACGTGGCCGCCCCAGTCAGGGAGTGGATCCCCCCCCCCCCCCCCCGGCAGTGTCAGCAGTGCTGGCACTACGGCCACCTCAAGTGGACCTGCCGGGTGCGCACCGCCACCTGTGGACGGTGCGCAGGCGAGCACGGCACCGAAGGGTGCACGCGCGCAGCACGCTGCGCCACGTGCGACCAGGCCCACCCGGCCTGGGACCGCCGGTGTAGAGCCTGGGGCCTCGCTCGCGAGGCGGAGCGCCTGAAGCGCAACGAAAGGCGCGACAATCGGCGCCCACCGGACGCCCCGCTCTCCCCAGGTCTCGCCCCTGGCGCTTGGCCGCCCCTCCCCCTCCCGGAACCTCCCCCCCACCCAACCGGCCTCCCGCCAGACCCCCCAACCGCCAGACCCCCCGACCACCATGCCAGTCCCCAAAGGCATCTCTGGCTGACCTCGAGCGCGAGGCTGCCGCTGATCCACCGGCACTGCGCTCCCCCTCCCCAGCCGAGTCGAACATCGACTCAGGCCCCGCCTCCCCGGCCTCCGCAGCACCAGCGGAGTGCCGACTCTCGGAGGACTCCTCGGACGACTCTCTCATGAGAGCCGTCTCCCAATCAATCGCCCGCAACCACGCCCCGCCCTCCCTCTCCAACTCCCCGCCCGCCCGCCCCGCCCACTCCCCTCCCCCGCCCTCCCGCTCCAACTCCCCGCCCGCCCGCCCCGCCCACTCCCCTTCCCGACTCTCGGAGAGTGACGGCCAATCAGGTTCATCGCGCTCCCACTCCTCCTCGCCCTCCCGCCCGCCCGCCCGCCCCCGCAGGCATACTCGAGCGACCTCCAGGCAAGGCTTGGACAGTAAAAGTTAATCTAAATGAATAATCAACAGTCAGAATTTGTCCTCCAATGGAATGTTAGATCTTTAATATACCATTGGGGGCAATTCAAACATTACGTCTTAAATAATAATCCGTTAGTAGCCGCTGTTCAGGAAACCCATTTTATTGACGCCGACTTTAATAATTATACCTTGAAAATCGCCGGTTATAGCCTTTACACAAATAACGTAAATGCATCACCTCGCCGAGGCGGCTCGGCTTTGCTTATTTCAAACCAACTTTTGCATCATCAAATCGACCTTCAAACAACCTTAGACGCAGTCGGAGTTAATATTAAAATCGCTCAGCTAGAACTAACTCTTATCTCAATTTATTTCCGTCCTACTGAGGACATAGACATTGATTCTTTTTCCCAGCTTATTACAAATATTAACACCCCATGTCTGATTATGGGCGACTTCAACGCGCATAGTCGGGCGTGGGGCTGCCTTCGGAACTCTCGTCGCGGCCAAATTATGCTGGACCTTCTGGACCGGCATAATTTGGTCTTCCTTAACGACCAATCACCCACACACGTACACCACTCAGGAGGTGAGGTGACTTACAGCGCCATTGATCTCGCCTTCGCCACACCACGCATCGCGACTCTTTTTACATTTAATGCACAATCTGACCCTCTTTTTAGCGATCATTATCCAATTCACTTAGAACTTCAAGTCCCTTCAGGACAGACAAATTTTTACTCTCTCCCTAGATGGAACCTTCGCAAAGCCGATTGGTCCTCCTTCCAAAAACACATTGACACTAGTCACCCCGCAGACTCCCAGACCGACATTAACACATTTTTAAACACTATTCTCGCATCAGCACATCAGCACATCCCACACACACGCACACACACACAACACCACCCAAGGCAGCGTACTGCCCCGTGGTGGAACACAGAATGTCAAAGAGCTGTTGCCCTCCGGAAAAGAGCATTTCGAAAATTTCAAGCTTGTATAACTGCAGAAAACGAACACGAAGTACGGAAAACTCGCTCTCTGGCTAAAACAATCATTGACAAAGCAAAAAAAGAGTCTTGGCAGGAATTCTCATCTACCTTTAATCGGTTTACCTCCCTCTCAAAAATTTGGACATTAATTAAATCATTTTCAAATAAAAGACCACCGGCATACAAAATCCCACACTTACAAATACACAACACATCTTACACGCTTCCCCTAGAGGTGGCAACACAATTTGCACAACACTACGCTAACATATCATCAACGCAACAATGTACACCAACTTTTGCTAACCAACTTAACGATCAATTTCAATCTATTAGCTTTGACTCTAATAACGTAGAAATATACAACTCCCTTTTTACCAACTCAGAGTTAACGTACGCTATAGGTAAATGTGGTAAAACTTCTGTAGGGCCAGATCAAATTGACTACTCCTTCTTTAAAAACTTGACAGAGACTGGTCTCACCAACTTACTAACAGCCTTCAATACCATGTGGTTTGACGGCACTTTCCCTGAATCTTGGCATAATAGTACGCTAATTCCTATACTTAAACCTCGCAAACCTAAATCTTCTCCCGCTAGCTATCGCCCTATTTCTCTAACTAGTTGTGCATGTAAACTATTCGAACGCATGGTTAATGGACGCATCAGGACATATATTGAATCAAATAATTTACTTACCCCACACCAAAGTGGTTTTCGACCAGGTCGCTCCACTGCGGACAATTTAGTTGGTCTTATCGACTCTGTCCAGCGCGGCTTTCGAGGGAGAGAGGTCACAATCGCCCTCTTTCTTGATTTGAGAGCTGCGTTTGACAGAGTCAACAAAACCGCACTTCTAGTAAAGGTCCATAAGGCCGGAATTCGAGGTCGACTCGCCAAATTTATCCAAAACTTTTTAGAAAATAGAACTTTTAATGTAAGGTGCGGCAACACATATTCTCCAAATCAAAATCAGGACCACGGTGTCCCACAGGGATCGGTCCTCTCCCCGACCCTATTTTCAATTATGATTAACGACATTTTCAGTAATATTAACAAGATCGACAAAGGTCTCAAATTTGCAATGTACGCTGATGACCTGGCGGTGTGGTTCTCGCACCCGAGTGTCGATCAAGCCAGCAAAACGTTACAACTAGTACTCATTGATATAAAGGTTTGGTGCGACCAATGGGGTCTGGAAGTTTCTCCAAGTAAATCTGCATCTCTAATTTTTTCAAAGAAACCTGCATATGTGGAACCCTACATTCCATTAAAATATAACAATCAAATTATCCCTTTTGTCAAATCATTCAAGTATCTGGGAATAACGCTAGACACACGTCTCTCGTTCATCCCACACTTCAATGATTTAGTGCAGAGATGTACGCGACGAATTAATATAATGAGGTCATTGGCTGGTCGAGAGTGGGGCGCGGATCGTGCCACTCTCCTCCAACTATATACTTCCCTGATACGTCCAGTACTGGACTATAACGCATTCTTATTTGATGACATATGTTCCAAACAAATTAAAAAGTTGCAAACTGTCCAAAACACTGCCTTGCGCATCGTGACTGGAGCCTGCCGCACCACCAACACCACAAACTTACACATCGACACAAACATTCCCACACTCTGCCGCCGACGCAAATACACATTACTTAGATTCTACGCCAGAGCAAGTTCACACCCCACACGCCCAACATTCCACATCTTAAATCACCCCGCACCCACTAGACGACAAACACTACTACAAAAACGACACCCACTTATCAGTCACAGAATCAGACAAACACTCACACTATTCAACATCGCTCACATCACCACAATGCCAACACCACCACTCACATCTCACTGGCTCGACACAACACCAGACACACACCGCCTCTTCACACACAACAAAAACACAGTCACCGCAGCAGAGACACTCACACTCTTCCACGAACACAAAGCACAACACAACACATACACATACATATACACAGACGGTTCACGGGGCGAAGGCCGAACCGGTGGTGCATTCTACACAAACACAGTTAGCAATAACTTTAGACTTCCCGACATAAATAGCGTATACACAGCGGAATTGTCATCCATTTTATTAGCATTAATATATGTCAGAAAAGAAAAACTTAAGGAAGTAGTCATTTGCACAGATTCGTCCGCCTCGCTCACGGCAATTTCCTCGATTAGTGACTGTAGAAACCCGATAGTATTTAAAATCAGACAACTAATCAAGTATTTAAACAGTAAAAACAATAGTATTAAATTCCTCTGGATCCCTGGACACGCCTGTATCCCGGGAAACGAAGAAGCCGACAGACTTGCGAAATTGAGCCTAGAATTACCTTCAGTAAACCAACTTCCAAGCCCAGTATCAGACGTTTTAAATCATATCAATTCTCAACTTAGCATACTGCGCCAAAGCGAGTGGGATGCCGCTCCGCATTTTCATCTTTATCCAATTAAGACAAAAGTCCAACATTTTATATCTAGTCAACAGAATTGTAGAGAGAAGGAGGTAATATTGGCACGACTCCGTCTCGGTCATACAAAAATTACTCATTATTATATTATGGAGAATCTCCCGCCACCAAATTGTCAACATTGCCCAGGTTATCCGCGCTACACAATCAAACACTTACTTATTACTTGCCCAGTACACAACGATAAACGACAAAACATTATTAATTACACACAACAAAACCGCATCACATTAAATCTTCAAACACTGTTAGGTGATAATTATCCTGAACTGATAGGTCTCCTCTTAGATTATCTCTACCAAACACGTTTAGCTAAACAAATATAACAGGGGTTTTTGACCATGCGCATTTCTGGCCCACCGCGCAGGTTTTTTCCCTATTGCGATAGACGCTGGGTTTTTTATTATTCAGGACTTTTCGCCCAGCTAAATACACCCCACAACCAGGTCTCGCCGAGGCGCCGGAGCCAGGGAGACTGGCAACAGTCTCCCGTTGTTGCAATGACGGCACCCCCACGGCTCCATCAACACTGACACTGTTCCAAACTGCACAATAATACTCTGTATTATTCTATACCCAGGTCCAGGCAGGTGGTCGCAGGCATCACCTAACACTTGCTATGACACCCCCACACCTTCATTGCTTGGCCCCTGGTCAGTGCAGGGGCCGGTAGTGCGATTAGGCTCTCGCTCACTGCATCGCACTGACCAACAGACGCTATCACACACACACACCCGAGGTGTTCAATACCTGAGATAGAGGCCAGCTCGTACAACATGACTCCGCGCACGCTTGAGGACCGTGTCGCGGCAGTTGTAGCATACTCGGAGCACCCACACTACCACACTGGATCAGATTTGTCACACCAGATCTGATCTGGAGTGTGCTCCAGGCACTACGACATAGCTCGCTGCACACGGTTCCCGGGAGTGTATATTCTTTTGGGCAGGGAATTGCACCCCCGCGGGACCGGCCGCGGCGAGTTATGTTGAGCACACTCCGAGCACTCACACAACCAGACCAGACCGACCTAGGACCTGTCACCAGCTGGGTGTGCATGTAATACAAATATGTATGTATGTGTGTCTCGTGTTTTACTTATTTTTGACCTTGAACGAAATACTTAACGTAATGTTAGATATTATATTTACTTTGAACAAATAATTGTTCCGGGTACAAATAAACCGGTTAACGTAATTAGTAACGTAAAATAGCTGCCCTAGTCCCTAGTTTGCTCCGGGTCACATAAACCGGTTAACGTAGTTTTTTGCCTGGCAAATTGCCAGAGGTCATTGCCCCTCCCCGGAAAATGGCTCTAGGCCGTTCCGGGAGAAAAAAAAGCCAACCAAAAGGCAAGTAACGCCATGTCCACTAAGAGCCGCCATACTGAAAACCTAAATAGGTACAACATTCAGGCCTGATCGGGAAATGATAAAAACCCGTCACGTAAGTCCAAAGTAACGGCTAATTCACCGTCGCGGGCAATTTCAGGTAAAATTTCGACACCTTCCGACGAAAAACGTGGCGTGTTACAATGCGAATTGACGTACCTGAGATCGCAAATCAGTCGGTATTTACCGCTTGTCTTCGGCACCACCTTCAGCGGAGACACACAGTGAGGCCTCTCCGCTACTCGCTGAACGATCCCCCTAGCTTCCAACGATGCAAGCTCTTGATCGAGGAAAACTGTTTCCGTTTCACTAAAGTCCGGATTATCCAAAACCCTTTGCTCCGGTTCACTCTCAAAGGGAATGGGCGCACCGTCCCTTATCCACTCCAGCACAACCTCTGACGCACCTATCTGCGCCCAGGCCTCTGGCTGTAACACCATTCTGACAGTCACTCGTTCGCCCCGCCGGCGCCGTACTGCTGGTAGCCACGGGAGTTAGGCGCGGGCGGATAGCCGGGCCCGCCCCGACCGCGGCTCCGCCAGTCAGCTGCCGCCCCGAATCGCCCGCGCTGGAACCCGCCGAACACAGGTGCGTCACGGCCGCGGTCCGGCGACCTGACCTGACGTGCCTGCCGAGCCCCTGCGATGGTGACCGCCCGCTGCAGCTTTCCAATGCGCCAGGCGTGAACGCCGCCGGATTTGGCTGCAGAGTCTTGAAGAGCTGTGCCGTGGAATCGTCGAACTGATTGGAGACGAGCAGATTGGTGTACTCCTCCTGGAGATAACGAATATGCGCCAACGCGATGGTCGTCAGCTGGTTGACGACGGAGTCCCCCGGATCGGCAGTTGTGGCCGTCGAGAGAATGTTCAGCGCAGTCTCTTGGAACCTGGCGCACTTTTGGATCACTTGAAAACGCGGCACATCCGCCTTTCCTACACCAGCACGGGAATCTCCGATCACCAAGTCTAGTGGCAGCTTCACCTTCGCCACACTTTCGCGAATTCCCTTGAATTCCGCTTGCAGATCAGAGTATGATCCCAACTGCCCGCTTACTGGCTGCGCCTGGGCCTCACTTGCACTCGTGTGCACTGCTTGAACATCGGGCCGACGACCGGCTGTGGGTACTAGACGCTCGTTAATCGAGCTCACCGAGTCTTCCAAAGCACTTAGCTGATCTGTGAGCTTCGCAAATTCAGACTTCAGCCCCTCCATTGCGGACCGCGGAGCCTCAGCACGCCTCTATATGACGGCGACTGGACGACCGAGCGCTGCGGAGAGCAAGCACGGACTGCCGGCGCGGTGCCACAGGCACCCAGCGCCGGCTCCGCTCCAGCGGCGGGTCTGGCAACTACGGTCCTATGGGAAAAGTGTTGATTTTTTTTTCGGCACGGTTGTCTTTGGACTGATGAGTGCTTTCGATTGATATATATTTCGAGCAGTTTAGAAAATAAACTTTGGGGGAAAATGGGAAAAGTTGATTTCACCCCTTAGAAAGTAGGGTTTTGACCCCTTAGACTTCAATGCAAATGATGGTCTCTTCAGCCAGATTACTTGCCTCGTAGAGAAGAGTGTCTGTGCCGATTTTGAAGAAAATCGTAGGGGCCCCCTCGTAGGCCCAAAATATAGTTTTGCCTATAACTTTCTTCCTATAGGAAAAGTGTCGATTTTGTCGGCACGGCTGTCTTTGGGCTGATGAGTGCTTTGCTTTCGATTGATATCCATTTCGAGCAGTTTCGAAAATAAACTTTGGGGGAAAATGGGGAAAGCAGATTTCACCCCTTAGAAAGTAGGGTTTTGACCCCTTAGACTTGAATGCAAATGATGGTCTCTTCAGCCAGATTACTTGCCTCGTAGAGAAGAGTGTCTGTGCCGATTTTAAAGAAAATCGTAGGGCCCCCTCACAGGCCCAAAATATAGTTTTGCCTATAACCTTTTTTCCTATGGGAAAAGTGTCGATTTGTTTGCTACGGCTGTCTTTGGGCTGATGAGTGCTTTCGATTGATACCCATTTCGAGCAGTTTCGAAAATAAACTTTGGGGAAAATGGGGAAGTATATTTCACCCCTTAGAAAGTAGGGTTTTGACCTATTAGAGTTCAATGCAAATGATGGTCTCTTCAGCCAGATTACTTGCCTCGTAAAGAAGATTGTCTGTGCCGATTTTGAAGAAAATCGTAGGGGCCCCCTCGTAGGCCCAAAATATAGTGTTGCCTATAACTTTCTTCCTATAGGAAAAGTGTCGATTTTGTCGGCACGGCTGTCTTTGGGCTGATGAGTACTTTCGATTGATACCCCTGAAAATCATATTGCTTGTTTGGTTAGGGAGAACTGAGGCAATAAAGGGTTTGCCTATATATAGTAGCCCGAATCTAGGCTGGGCTGAATGTAGGCTGAATGTGGGCTAACTTCCGTTACATGTTAAGTTGATGGGGAGAGTGTCCACTTTGGTGGTGGAAGTGGCTGTTCAATTAATTTTGCCTCAATATAAAGCACAACCCTATAAACCGGGGGTCCAAAGTCATATGGTAGCATGGGCGTGACTTGCACTACTAGCCCATAGGGTCCCATGTTAAATTGCTACTTTTCCAGCTCGATTTTCAAACTGTTCTTCACCTCAAATTCATATATCAAACCCAAAGAAAGAAAGCGGCAAAATTTTTATTTCGATTTTTGGGGTCAAAATGTCAAGCCCAATCAACGGTTTTCGAGTTATTAACCAAAGTATGACACCATCTCAACGATATAGCCGAAGGTCGTGGGAACGAATCCCGGGGATGCCAATAGTTTTATCGTAAAAGTGGCTAAATACAGTTTTACCAGCAACATGCGGTGTTTTGCGCTTCTTTTATTTGGTATAACGGCACTCACACTATCCGTACCCGTACTCGGGATCCGATAAGCTGCAGCGGCACAACACGACAACGGCACTCACACTGTCCGTAGTCCGTACCCGGACTCGAGACCCGATATGCTTAGGCTTTCGTGACGCACTGTTTGCATTTCCGTGCCGCCCGCCTTTCCATGACCTCCGCGCGCCGAGCACCATTTACCGCCTTCGTGCGAATAAATGTGCGAACGCGCGCAAAGGCCCTCCTGGCAGCAGCGGGTACGGAAGTGAACTTGTCGTGCAGTACACTCAGAAAAGCGGCCACCACTCTCGGTTTCCGGCTCAGCCGATTCGGCTCCAGCGCATGGTGAAGGCAGGACGCCTCTTCCATCTGTCGAGAACGTTCAAAGAATGCCTCCATCGGGACCGTCAACCCTCCTTCACTCCGCATCCTGAGCCAGAGAGCCTCCACTGGCCCATCCTCGGTCTGCGAAGACGGGGCGCCAAGAGAACGATCCCCCGCCTTGCGAGTCACGATGCCGCTCACATACGCCATAGCGCTGTCCGTCGCCGACGCACCTGCTACTGGGCCGGCTTCTGCTGCGCTCGGGGCGGTGGAGCTGCCGGCTGGTGCACGACTTCTCTCGTACTCCTGCAGCAGCGACTCCATCTCCGGGTCCGGCTCCTCAGGCCCACAGTCGCGATCGTCGCTCGTTGATGGCTGGTCGGTGTCGGCCAGTGTTGTGGCGCAGAAGGCACGCATGTCTGCGGCCACCTCCTGTGGGACGAAATCTGCGTCCTCCTCCTGCAGCTCTCGCAGCTACTCCAGCTCAGACGGCACTGCTTCTGGGTCCGTGTCCGGCTCGGGGGACGCCTGTTCTACCCCCCCCCCCCCCGGTCTCGTCAGTGGGCTCATGCCGCTGTTCAAACCGAACAGGACGCTGGTGATGAGGCGGAGGGATGCGACAGCGTCCACGGGGTTGGGGTTGGAGTTTGATCCGCTCCTGCCCCGCACCATCCCGAAAAGTCCCTCTAGCCGGTCCTGTGTGAGGCGACGGGTCAGCAGGTACGTGCTGTCGCCAAACACAGCACGCATGTGGGCCAGGAGGCCGCGGACAGACCGGATGGTGACGAGCATCCCCTTCTGAAATGGGTACAGATGTTTAGCTGATCCGAAGTGCATGCCCAGCAGCTCTTCGATGGCTGCGTCCAGCACCGCCTCCTGCTCGTTGGTGGCCTTGTAGCCGCTGCGCAGGGACTTCGGGTCGGCGGGACTGACGCTGTTGAGCACGTCGCAGGCGTTGTCAAACAGCTGGATGACCCGGGCCTCCTCAGTGTATATTGAGTCTGTGAGGAAGTACCTCATGCAGTCGGCCATGCTGCTGCTGATGAGCTGCATGGCCGGTCTCACTTCCTGGCGAGACATGCCAGTCGCCTGTAACAGTGAAAACAGTTATATACCTAGTTAATATAATCGTATTACCAAGAGTTTTTTAAATTTGGTATGATGACGTCATATTGAGCTATATAGAAATCCTTTACGCTGCCAAAGTATGGCACATTTTTTCGAGACAATTCTGGCGCTTTGAATACAAAACAAGCCAACCATTGAAACGTATGCGTCTTCGAACACCACCGTCAAACTAGGAGCAGATTTATTCGAAATGTAGTTTGATATTTGAGGCATCTCGATTTCGCTGAAAATTGATACACTGACCATATCCGATACGCTGATCACGAATCCAATGTTTTTGATCTGGGATTGTTTCGTACCTTACGAAATAAGGACGGGCATACATACATACGAACAGGGACGTAGGAACTATGTTCAAGTTGGGAGGGGGGGGGGGGGGGGGGGGGTCCGGAGGCATTCTGAAGTCGATTCTTTCCATGCAACGCCCATAGGCGTAATGGTAAAATCCAAAATGTTGGGGGGGGGGGGGGCGGCTGCCCCCCCCTGTTCCTACGCCTATGCATACGTAGGTCCGCCGGGTATCTCGATTTCGCTGAAAATTGGTCCACAAACCATATCCGATGCGCTGATCACGAATCCAATGTTTTTGGTCTTGGATTTTCGTATCTTACGAAATACGGACGGTCATACATACGAAGGTCCGCCGTGTATCTCGATTTCGCTGAAAAGTTGTGTACAGAGTACAGACCATACAGCATACTTAGGACACTGATCACGAAATCTTCCGTTTGATATTTCGATTTCTATTCTTGATGATTTGATTTCGCAGACAGTGTAATGCTTTCTACATTTATTTTCGTATCGCAGTGCAGGAAACAGTTAACAGTATCATACACGACATTGTGCCCACCCTTGACTAGCCAGATGCAACAACCTGATCAACTATTATCAAACCGAAATGTGCTTCCTTCACGAATAATGCGACAAAATGCATCCTTTGGTTACCAAAACCACACGACAGTGTTCCTATTCAGCCTTTACCGAGCAAAATAAAAAAGGTACCGTACAACACAGCCATCCAGATTATTTAAATGAGAACGATCTGCTTCAGGCAAAAACGCAGGTGAAGGGAAGGGAAATAGGCCGGCCGGAAGCGGGTGGCCACCTTGTTGCGCTCGGTCAGCTGGCCAGCTCTGCCTGCCTCCTCCGAGGGACGCTTGGCCGCTGAGCTCGGCTCCGACTCGGACTGGGGCAGACGCTTCTTCACTGCCTGTGGGTAGATGGGCGGTCAGCTCATGGGGGGGGGGGGGAGGGTCATGGCACGACCACACCAACATACAGTACAACAACCAGCGTACAACAACCAGGGTCAGACACAGCAGCAGGTCACAGGGGTCAGACACAGCAGCAGGTCACACAGGTCAGACACAGCAACAGGTCACACGGGTCAGACACAGCAGGTCACACAGGTCAGACACAGCGGCACGTCACATGGGTCAGACACAGCAGCAGGTCACACGGGTCAGACACAGCGGCAGGTCACACTGGTCAGACACAGCAGCAGGTCACACTGGGTAAGACGCAGTGGCAGGTCACACAGGGTCAGACACAGTGGTAGGTCACACAGGGTCAGACAGTGGCAGGTCACACAGTGTCAGACAGTGGCAGGTCACACAGGGTCAGACACAGTGGTAGGTCACACAGGGTCAGACACAGTGACAGGTCACACAGGGTAAGACGCAATGGCAAGTCACAGGGTCAGACACAGTGTCAGGTCACACAGGGTCAGACACAGTGGCAGGTCACACAGGGTCAGATACAGTGTCAGGTCACACAGGGTAAGACCCAATGGCAGGTCACACAGGTTCAGACACAGTGGTAGGTCACACAGGGTCAGACAGTGGCAGGTCACACGGGGTCAGACACAGGCACAGTGACAGGTCACACTGGGTCAGCTGATGCAGCGGCATGTCACATGGGGTAAGACACAGGGTAACACACTTTCTGTCAGTGCACCATGTTATGTACAGTATGACGTCACAGCATCACATGGTAACATCAGAAAAACAGAGGCATTGTGCACCAGGGAAGCATTTCCATGTCTTCTGATGAAGCCTTTATTATTATAAATAGGTTAGGTTAGGTTGCATTAATACATCAGACAACTTATTATCGCTGTAGGGTTAGGTTTTGTCTACAAGATGGTCTGGGGGTCTGGGGGCAACAGATCCCAGTAGGACTGCAGCGCAGTGAGCGGATTGTTCAAATGTTGGTCCCTGCAACCGTAATTGCTGTAAAGGTTAGGTCAGGTTTGATTATGTTATTATAATTGTTTCCTGACACACCCTGGTTAGGTTAACAGCTTCTTCAGCAGAAATATGGAAATTTTGCCGTGGTGCACAATGCAGCTGCTTTTATGATGTTACCATATGCTGCCATACTGTGAATTACATGGCGCACTGACAGGTACCTGCCTTAGTTGAAGATTACCTACCTGTATCATTTTTGGTCAAAGAACCTTACATTTCCATAATTTATAATTTTGCTCACTGAACAATGAACATCATCACTAGCAAACATATTGATAGAACACCACTGGCGGATACAGTTGCAGTGGAATACCAGTGGGCATAGCCCTGCCAAATGTGAAGAAAAAATGCAGAAAATTGGCATGTTTCAGCATTTTTTATACAATATAAGCAACTTTTATTTGGTGAAATGTGTTTTGAAATCCTCCTCAGGGTAACAGAAAAGTACAATTTCCTCCTTTTATTTTTTTAATGTGTCAAACCCTTCTTTTCAATCTTAAAATAATGGCATGTGGCACATTTTCCCACTCAATGTTGTGCAAAGGTATCCGTCATAGGCGTCTGATTACCCAAATGATTTATCCTAATGCTAAACAAATTACCATTTGTCTGGCTTATGCTCTTGTGATATTTGAAACGATAATCACAGCATAATTAGTGAATACGTTGATAGGAAAATAGGAATCTGTTGGGCCGTTGGCTGTTGGTAAATTAAATAGCATGACGACTCACCTGCACGGATGGAGTTTCCTATTCACATGGTGTGGCCACTGCCCCACCAACTTTGTGTTATGCCCCACCAACTTTTGTCAGATTTGAAGGTTTCCTGGCATTAATATGGCAATTTTTCACCTCAATAATGTAAAACATCCGGCCAATATGGCATTTTGCCCCACCAACGTTTTCTGGGAAGCTACACCCATGCCCACCTGTACACCGTAGTAGAAATATTTGATTCGCAACATAGGGCATTCGATGCATACCTGATTGCTCTTAAATGGAAATTATTGACTTAAAAAGATTAAAACTGGTCAAATGTTGATGGCACGGCGTAACACACCAATCAACAATCAAACATCGCGATTCGCGATCATAGAAAATCAAAGTTTCTTTCTAAACAAGTACACCCGGCCATAACGAGAGCTGATGTCATCGGTACAAAACTCCATATAAGGGTGGGCCTTACTAAGGCCCAAATTTTAAAATCACAATTGAATTTCTCTTAGACCAGATAACTGTGTTTGTTTTCAATGTTACCCCCTTAAGTTTCGCTCTATGGCCACTAACTTAGCTATCTCAACTCAAAACTAGTGTTAAGGTGGGAATGTCCCTTTAAGTGAGTTGTGAAAGTTGTATTGCAATGCAAGCAGTGGTTCAGGAGATATCGCCTCGGACATTTTTATAAGGTCACGGTGCAGGTCAATCTTTGTCGGCCCATATGGCGGGGAATTTATGAAGCAATATAGATGTATTGTCATTATAATGACAATGAGCTGTTTTATAACATGGTGATGTTTTTTTTCTCGAAAATTTAACAATTTAGTAAGTTTTCGAAATTGTACAACTTTTTGGATGCCTTTTCTCAAACGTGTTTCTATTTTTTTTTGGCTATGCTATTCTTACGTGTAAGGACGTGATTAAGTGAGAGAAAACAAAATGAAATTGAGGAATATTTGCTTCCAAATATCACAAATTTTTTCATTTTACTTGCTATTTTATATATAAAAAAATATCTTATTCGCTAGTAACTTTTGACTGAATAAAACTAGATTGGTACGATAGACGTCATTTTGCTGTTCTCATCAAGACTAATTGAATGCTCTGCAGCATGAGCTCTGTCTGACATTTTATGACCTTGACCTTAAATTTCAAAGTTAGTATTTGTTTTTTAAATTTTGAATCTTTTTTAATACCCAAGCCAAATGTATTTCCTATTTTGACTGTATTATTGTTAATTGTAAAGAAGTGTCGTTCAAACAGAAAAAATGATGATTATTTGTCTTCAAATATGCTAAATTTGGTAATTTCTTGTGTTCTTTTTGTGAAAGATATTATGTATTCTCCAATAACTTTTGACTGAATAAAGATAAAAAGGTAAAATGGACACCATTTTGTTATTTTCGTTAAGACGCGTCGAATGATATGCAGTATGACCTCTTTCTAACATTTGGTGACCTTCACCTAAGGTCAATGTCAAGGTTCAAGGTTAGGTTTCCAATTGTGGCCGCATTTGTGGCGATGTTATATATCTTAAAACTTGTCTTGTTGCGAGGAATTCGATTGTGCTTAAATAACGCCTGATTGTCAATGGCAACATTTAAATTCATTTTAATTTGAATGTCGAATAGTAACTTCATAACTTCCTTCTCGGTGTAAAGAAAGCCCGAAAATGTCTCAGTTTGCTTTATAATCATCAACGATCGCGCAATTATTTTAATACCAATGAATTCCTATCTTCAAGACAAGTTCAAAGATATATAACATTGCCGTGCAGGTCAAATTTGGAAAGGTGACTGCGCCGTGATCTTGACCTTAGGTCAAGGTCATCAAATGTCATACAGAAGTCATGCTTCACATCTATCAACGTGTCTTGATGATACCAACAAAATGACGTTTACCGTGCCCTTCTAACTTTATTCAGTCAAAAGGTATTAGCGAATAACTAATTTATATATAAAATAGCATATAAAATGGCAAAATTGTATATATTTGGAGGCAAATATCCATCAATTTTATGTTTGCACTTAATTGACACGTCCTAGGTCACCTAGGTCATTACACGTAATAATAGCATAGCGAACAAAAATAACCCAAGTCCGCAAATGGAAAAATGGGGGGGGGGCACCTTTTAGGTCATATGGAGGCCCCTGGGGCCCGGAAGGCCCCCAGTGAAATTAGCCCCCCCATATTGGGAGGCTGGATCTGCCAGTGGAGGTGTGACGCCAGGATTTATGCGCGGAGGTGCGGGAGGTCTGCCCCTGTCTACCGGCCCGGGGCGCGAATTGCACTATCAGCAAAACGGCGATTCTTAAGCGCCGGCTACGGTGCCGGGTCGGGCAATCCGCGCCCCAGGCCGGGCGACCGCCCACACAAACATGCTGAGGGACGGTACGACTGACCGTGTGAACTGACCTGACCCTACCTGACCGTGCAAAACCGCCTATTTACACACGGACTGACACACATACACACACTTTTACACCACTCAGTCTTACTTCGCCGAAGTAAGACTCAACAGCCGTTAGTTAAACGGACCTGTTTATTTGAGGGGGTGCTTTTACAGTGAGGGGGTGCACTTTTTAGCTCAGGGGGTGCTTGAGCACCCCCAAAACCCCTAATTCTCCACCCCTGCCCAGATGAGTCCTTGAGCAGGTCAGAAGGGCATATAAAAGGTCAGAGGGGCCCCTAGACGATCTGAAGGGACCTTGGGCCTTTCAACAGTAAGAATACAGTTGTTGTCAGTTGGCGCGTGACCTTGGTCGGGGTCGGATCGCTCGCCGCGAGCTCCAGGCATGTGCGCTGAGTGAACGCTGGCGCGTGCGCCCGGGAGGCCAGAAGCAACCTGTCATGGTTAAATACTTTTGAGCGTTTCCATGCAGGGATCAGAGCGAGATCAGTGACTGTCCGTGAAAGCTAGCGAGTGACCGGTGACTGGTGGTGCAGTGAATGGAGAGGGCGGAGAGTCTGTATCTCAGCGGATGGCATCAGACGAGAGCGGTGACGAGTCGGTGTTCACAGACTGTGCGGCGTCTGAGACGGAGTGCGTCGGCGCCGCGTCGGTTCATCGTGAGCGGCGCGTCTCAGTGCCGGAGATGGTGGGAAGAACCGAGAGCCGTAAGCCGGAAAGACCGGCGCCTGAGCGCGGCTCCACATCACCGCGGGACGCCGCGCTGCCCGCGGCGAAGCGGCCGGTCGCCGAGCCGTCCGAGCCGCCAGGGGTGGAGCTGAGTGCAGGTGCACTGACCGCGATCCGGCAGCTGATCGACAGCGGCATTGCGTCGGTTATTACTGCTTTCGAAGCGAAGCTTGAGAGCATGGACAGACGACTGAACGCGCTGGAATCGGAGGCGATGGACAGAGATAGCGAGATTAAGCGCCTGAGTGAGCAACTAGCCCACCAGACGAAGGTCAACATAGAGCTCCAAACGCAAGTAGAGAGTACGGAGCTCAACAGGCGTCTGTCTTCGCTAATCATCACATGCGACGACTTTGGTCGTAGGTCGGTCAACGAGGACATAGAAGAGAAGGTCACTCAGATGCTCAACAAGATAATTACTGGACTGAGCTTGACCACATCGGACATTCAGGCCGCATATCGCCTTCAGAGCGAGAACAGGGTGATATGCAAGTTTGTCAAGCGTAGCGTGAGATATCGGATTTGCGAAGCGCGGTTCGATCTGCTGAGGTCCAGTGCGGAGGCCGGGCCAGGTTCACATCGCGACCGTCAGTTGTCAGCGCTGTACCTGTCTGAGTCTCTGACAGCTTTCAACCAGTGGCTGTATACACAGCTGCTCCAGGCGCGCAGGACGAGCGGCGGATCCAAGGTGGCGTCAGTCTTCAGCCGCCGGGGAGTTGTGTTCTGCCGCACTGTCAGGGGCGGTCCCAACATCCGAATTCCGGATGTGGCTGCGTTGCGGCGGATCCTCAGTGGCGTCGGCTCGGCGCCCCCTCGTCCGGCGCCGGGCCGCCCGCCGGTGCCGGCGGTCGGGGCGCCGCCCGGCCGAGTTGGACTGCGGGCCGGTGTTTCGGCGAGTCATGGCGGCGTGGATTCGCCTGTCGTCGCCGCCACACCGTCGGCCGCCGGGGCGGCTGGGCCGGCGGCCTCCGTGTCGGCGGCGCCGCCGCTGCCTGCGGCTGCCGGGCCGCCGCGGGGCGGCGCGGCTGCTGGGTCCCATGCTGGCGATGCTGCCGAGCTCGCTGCAGTGCTCCCTGATGCCGCGGCTGCTGGACCACCTAATGCCGCGGCTGCTGAGTCCCCCGCTGGCGCGGCTGCCGGGTCGCCTGTTGGCGCCGCTGCGGGGCCTTCTGCTGCGGCGGCGACCGGACCGCCTGTTGGCGCTACCTGACTCAGTCATTGAGCTTACGGAACGGGCTACTGCGAGAGCTGGAGCAACTCGGGACCGGACGACTTCTGGTGCTCACTGAGTGACGATAAGTGACGCGACTCAGTATGACTGATCGTGATGATTTTTGTTTCAGACTCTTAAGAATAGCTGTATTTAGTGTTACGAGAGCGAACAGACATTCACAATATGTATCAAGACCAAGCAGTGTGCAGAACTCGGCTTCGGTCATAACTATCGCAGGTCAAAGCGTCACTGTTCGTACAGAGATTCGTTTTCGATAATGTGTACGAATCACTGATCCATTAACTCTAAGGTGATGTTGTTTATTACTGTTTCGTGCCGTCTTTATAGCTGATTCGTTTCAAGACGTTATGGACGTGGCGATGGATGTCTGATCTTGCGTGCTTTCCAGGAGCCGGGTGTGGCCGGGTCCGTGTCAGGTGTGCTGGCTATCGCCGGGGCGTCTGCGTCGGGTGGCGGCGGCCGGCTGCGTCGGTGTGCGTTAACTGCTCCGGTGGTCTCGTGCGGCGGCGCGGCCTGGCGTCCGTCGCCCGTGGCGGCGTCACCGGCGGTTTCGGGTCCGGCCATTTCCCCTCCCTCCTCCGGTCATGGCGACCTCCCCGCCCCTTCGTCCCCTCATGGCGACTTCCCCACCCCTCCGTCCCCTCATGGCGACCCTCCCGCCCGACCCCCTTCAGGAGTCTCTCCCCTCCCGTCCCGGCGCGCGGCCACCCCCCGGCTTCCCTCAGAAGCCATCCGACCCCCTTCAGGGGTCTGCCCCCCCGGACGGTCCTCCTGGACCCCCCGGCTCCCCTCAGGAGCCTCGCCTGCACCGACCCGGTGCTTGGCTCCCCCCCAACACCTCGCCACCCGACGGGCCTGCTCTCCTCCTCATTCAGAGGAAGGACGGAGTGACCATGAGGCACTCCAACCCGTTCGCGGTGCGCCGCCAACTGGTCGCCCTCTGCGGAGAGGTGGCCAGCGCGCGCTCCATCCGTTCCGGCGCTCTGCTGGTTCAGACCCTGTCTGGCCAGCAGACTGCCACCCTCCTAGCCATCCCGTCTTTCATGGACAAGGCTTGTGAGGTGACGGCCCCGGACCACATGAATTCCTGCCAGGGATTCATCCTTTGCCCCGAAGTCAGCAATCTGACTGAGACCGTGCTCCTCCAGGAGCTAGTGACTCAGGGGGTGACAGAAGTGGTCCGGATGCGGTCTAAGCGACCAGGCCCCAACCCCATGGTCCGGCTGCGTTTCCGGGGCTTACAGCTCCCGGAACGCATCTACTGTGGCTACATAGTAGTCACAGTCAAGGAGTGGACCCAAGGGCCACTGCAGTGCAGAGCCTGCTGGCGGTTTGGCCACCACCAGCGTCAGTGCCACGCCCGCCAGTCCCATCTGCGGGAAGTGCGCCGAGACGCACGACACAGCCCAATGTGTCGGTGGCGACACCGCAGCCACTCGCTGCGTGTCGTGCGGGGCCGCCCACCCCGCATGGTCCCGTGACTGCCCTGCCCGAGCCATAGCCGCCGAGCAGACATCCTTTCATCGACATCGGACCTGTGGACGCCTCCAGCCAGCCTGCTCCAGCCCTCCACCGCTTCCGGGTGCGGAACCCTGTCCACGTGCGTGTGGCAGGGTTGTTAGACCCTTTAGATAGGTAGTCTTTAGATATTTTTATGTAGGTAGATTCATTAGCTACAAATTTTTTATTGGCAATAGGCCTCCTCCACGGCGTAGGTCCCCTCCAGTCTTGGCAAGTTAATTTGCAGTTGCCAACACGTTCTGTCGTGTGTGGCAAGTTAACGTAAACAGTTAGCCCCTATCCTATCCCTGAGCCACGACGATGGCTACCCCCCCGGAACCCCGCCCCCCCCCCCCCGACCCGCCCGACCCCCCTCTGGGGTCTTCCGGCGCGCGACCGCGCGTCCCCCTGGACGGCCCCCCTCCCCGCCCCCTTAAGGGGCCCCGCCCCCTTCAGGGGCCCCGCCCCCTTCAGGGGCCCAGCCCGCCCCGTCCAGGGGCCAGGCTCCCGCCCGACTCATGTACCCCCGACGGCCCGGCGTTCCTGCTAATGAAGCGGGACGACGGTGCTCCGTTTGGGTCGACCAACCCCTTCGCCATAAGGCGCTGGATACGGTCGATCTGTGGCGGGGACGTGGGAAAGGCCAGGATGATCCGGTCAGGAGCTCTCCTGATCCAGACCCTGTCTGGACAGCAGAACGTCCCCCTGCTGGCAACCACGTCGTTCATCGGTGTAGCGGTGAACGTCGAGGCCCCCATCCACCTAAACTCGGTGGAGGGCCTCATGTGGTGCCCTGAGGTGGCTAGCCTCTCGGAGGAGGAGATCCTCTGGGAGCTCGAGCCGCAGGGCGTAGTGGAGGTGGTGCGGCTCAGGCCCCAGAGGCAAGAGCAGCCCAACCCACTGGTACGCCTGAGGTTCGGCGGGCTAGCATTGCCCAGCCAGGTGTACTGCGGCTACCTTCGGGTAGACGTACGCCCTTGGATCCGCCCCCCGGCAGTGCCGAAAGTGTTGGCGATTCGGCCACACCGACGGCGTCTGCCAGGCACACAGCCACACGTGTGGTCGGTGTGCCGGGCAACACCCGACAGACGGGTGCACCGCCGCAGCTAAGTGCTGCGCCGGATGCGGCGACGCCCACGCCGCCTGGTACCGGCGCTGCCCGGCTCAGGTGGCGTTCGTGGAGGCGGAGAACGGACACCGACAGAGGCCCCCTTCCCCACCCCCCCCCCCCCCCCCCCCCCGACGCTCTCCCCAAACCTGAACCCCGCCGCCTGGCCGCCGCTGGCCAAGGACCCGCCCCACCGGACCACCGGTCCGCAAGCCCCGCCCCAGGCAACCCCATACCAGCAGGCTGCCCAGCCAGACCTGCCCCGACCCCGACCCGCCAGGCAAGGCTACCCGCCCATGCCCGACCAGCCCCGCCGCTCAGCCGAGTCCACCCCGGCTCCCTCGGACGGACCCTCCCCCCGCCGGGAGACCACCCGTCGTTCTTCGGAACTGTCGTCCGACGACGAGTCCCTCCTGCGGACCGCCGCCCTGAAGGCCGGCCAGAACCAGCGCTCCCGCCCCTCCTCCCACTCCCGTTCCTCCTCCCACTCCCGCCCCTCCTCCCAACCCCGCCCCTCCTCCCTCTCCCGCCCCTCCTCCCACTCCCGCCCCTCCTCCCACTCCCGCCCCTCCTCCCACTCCCGCCCCTCCTCCCGACCCCGCCCCTCCTCCCACTCCCGCCCCTCCTCCCACTCCCGCCCCCGGGCCACTGAGGAGAGCCCGACCCCCTCCCCGCCAGCCCGGTCCCGGTCACGGTCGAAGCCCCGCATACCCAGGCACACCCGAGCGACCGCAGGGCGCGGCCCGGACAGCAGCGACTAAAAATGAATAATAACCAGTCAGAATTTGTCCTCCAATGGAATGTTAGATCTTTAATATCCCATTGGGGGCAATTCAAACATTACGTCTTAAATAAAAATCCGTTAGTAGCCGCTGTTCAGGAAACCCATTTTATTGACGCCGACTTTAACAATTATACTCTTAAAATCTACGGTTATAGCCTTTATACAAACAACGTAAATGCATCACCGCGCCGAGGCGGCTCGGCTTTGCTTATTTCAAACCAACTTTTGCATCATCAAATCGACCTTCAAACAACCTTAGACGCAGTCGGCGTTAATATTAAAATCGCTCAGCTAGAAATAACTCTCATCTCAATTTATTTCCGTCCTACGGAGGACATAGACATTGATTCTTTTTCCCAGCTTATTACAAATATTAACACCCCATGTCTGATTATGGGCGATTTCAACGCGCATAGTCGGGCGTGGGGCTGCCTTCGGAACTCTCTTCGAGGCCAAATTATGCTGGACCTACTGGACCGGCATAATTTGGTCTTCCTTAACGACCAATCGCCCACACACGTACACCACTCAGGAGGCGAGGTGACTTACAGCGCCATCGATCTCGCCTTAGCCACACCACGCATCGCGACTCTTTTTACATTTAACGCACAATCTGACCCTCTTTTTAGCGATCATTTCCCAATTCACTTAGAACTCCAAGTCCCTTCAGGACAGAC
The DNA here is from genome assembly GCA_036785665.1 of Chirona hameri. Taxonomy (NCBI): domain Eukaryota; kingdom Metazoa; phylum Arthropoda; class Thecostraca; order Balanomorpha; family Balanidae; genus Chirona; species Chirona hameri. Next base: position 27,187 of record JAXIVJ010003159.1, on the reverse strand, counting down.
TAATTTTTACTCTCTGCCTAGATGGAACCTTCGCAAAGCCGACTGGTCCTCCTTTCAAAAACACATTGACACTAGTCACCCCGCAGACTCCCAGACCGACATTAACACATTTTTAAACACTATTCTCGCATCAGCACACCAGCACATTCCACACACACGCACACACACACAACACCACCCGAGGCAGCGTACTGCCCCGTGGTGGAACACAGAATGCCAAAGAGCTGTTGCCCTCCGGAAAAGAGCATTTCGAAAATTTCAATCTTGTATAACTGCAGAAAACGAGCACGAAGTACGGAAAACCCGCTCTTTGGCTAAAACAATCATTGACAAAGCAAAAAAAGAATCTTGGCAGGAATTCTCATCTACCTTTAATCGATTTACCTCCCTCTCAAAAATTTGGACATTAATTAAATAGTTTTCAAATAAAAGACCACCGCCATACAAAATCCCACACTTACAAATACACAACACATCTTACACGCTTCCCCTAGAGGTGGCGACACAATTTGCACAACACTACGCTAGCATATCATCAACCCAACAATGTACACCAACTTTTACTAACCAACTTAACGATCAATTTCAATCTATTAGCTTTGACAATTTCAATCTATTAGCTAGTGATTCGTTTTGTATTATGTTAAGTTTGTTAAGGTTTGTAGGGGCTGCATTCTCGAATACTATTGATCCGTATTCTAGTATTGGTCTGATTAGTGATGTGTATAGTTTTGTGAGAGTCGCTCTGTCTCCTCCGAAGTCCGTTCCAGTGAGAGATCGGAAGATGTTTATGCGTTTTCTTGCTTTTGTTGCTATGTCAGTGATGTGGTGTTTGAAGGTGAGTTTTCTATCAAATGTGATGCCTAGGAATTTAGCTGCTGTAACAAATGGAATGTTTTCATTGTTACATTGTAGTGGTGTGCTTGTGTCGGTGTTGCACCATCCAAAATGATGCATTTTGATTTTTGGTTTGATATGGAGAGGTTGAGTGTATTGAGTCGTGTTTGAATAGTGTTGAGTGATTTCTGTAGTGTTCCTAATGCATTGTTACATTGTTTGTGTGCTGTCCAGATTGCGATGTCATCTGCATATAGCGCAATCTTCGTAGGTGGTGGAATTGTTTTTAATTTTGAGTTCAAGGCCAGTACAAAGAGGATTGGACTCAGTACCGATCCTTGCATCAGACCAGTGGAGGGGTATTTGGTGCTTGAGATCTGGTTTAAGTGTTTGATTTGAGAAGTGCGAGTGCAGAGATATGTGTTTAAGTAGTGTGCTAAGTTTCCTTGTATCCCGATGTCGTGGGGATATGCTAGGAGTGCTGAGATGTGTAGTGTGTCGTATGCGTGTTTAATGTCTAGGAAGATGGCAGCAGTGTATTCCTTCTTAGCGAAAGAATTTTGGATGTCAGTTGTGATTCTTACGAGATTATCCACTGTGCTGCGTCCCGGTAAGAATCACGAGTGGTTAGGAGAGATAATGTTGTGTGTAGTGATGTAGTGTAGTAGTCTTCCCTTGATGATGCGCTCAAATGTTTTGTTTAGACAACTTGTTAATGAAATTGGTCTGAAGTTGTCTGGGTGTGTGTTGTCTTTGTTTGGTTTTGGTATTGGGATTATGTGTGCGTGGAACCACGATTGTGGGTATGTGTTTGTTTTCCATGCTGTATTGAATGCTGTCAGGAGCTTGGTTCTTGCTAAAGGTCCCAGGTGTTTTAGAAAGCTGTAGTGTATACTATCTGGGGCAACACTTGTATTTCCTGCGGCATTGATGGCTGTGTCTATTTCTGTGAGCGTTAGAGGTGCGTTATATGTGTCTTTGGTTGTATTTGTATGGTTTGGGATTGGATTAGGCAATTGTGTGCTTCTTTGTGAAAAATGTGTTGCGAAAATTTCGGCAATCTCTTCTTGGTCTGATACGTTATTATTATTGACTTTGAGTGTTATAGCTTTGTTGAGTGATTGGTGTATTCCCTTAAATGCTTTAACTGCTTTCCAGACATAGCTGAGTGGCGTGTGTCTATTAAAAGTGTTAATGAATTGTGACCAAGCCTCTTTTTTGCTGATTTAATAATGTGCCGACATTGTGCTTTAGCCTGTCTGTATTCGTTTAATGTTTGTTGTGTTTTGTGTCTGTCGTGTCTTCGTCTGGCACGATTCCGATTTTGTGTTGCCTCGGTGCAGGCGTCGTTCCACCATGGTACTGAGCGTGCTCCGCCGCAGCTAAGTGCTGCGCCGGGTGCGGTGACGCCCACGCCGCCTGGTATCGGCAATGCCCGGTACAGACGGCGTTCGTGGAGGGGAACGAAGGCGGCCGACAGAGGCCCGCCCCCCCCCCCCCCCCCCCTACTCTCTCCCCGGCCCTGAACCCCACCGCCTGGCCGCCCCTGCCTAACCCGGCCAAGGCCCCGTTCCCGCCGGACTCCCGGACCCCCGGTCCGCCCCAGGCAACTATCCAGCAGGCTGCCCAGCCAGACCTGCCCCTGCCCCGAGCCGGCTTGAAAGGCTACCCACCCATGCCCGACCTGCCCCGCCCCCCAACCCCAGCCGCGTCCACCTCGGCTCCCTCTGACGGACCCCCCTCCCCCCGCCGGGAGACCCGTCGTTCTTCGGAACCCTCGTCTGACGACGAGTCCCTTCTGCGGACCGCCTCTCTGAAGGCCGCCCGCTCCCACCAGCACCAGCGCTACCGCTTTAACTCCCCGCCCGCCCGCCCCTCCTCCCAACCCCGTCCCCGGGTCACTGAGGAGAGCCCGACCCCCTCCCCGCCGCCCCGGTCACGGTCGAGCCGCCCCCGCTCCCGCCGACCTAGGCGCACCCGAGCGACCGCAGGCAGTGGTCTGGACAGTAGTTTCTAATGAATAATAATCAGGCAGAATTCGTCCTCCAATGGAATACAAGGTCCCTTATATCCCATTGGGGGCAATTCAAACATTATATGTTAAATAATAATCCGTTAGTATCCGCCGTTCAGGAAACCCATTTTATTGACGCCGGCTTTAATAACTATACTTTTAAAATTTCGGGCTATAGTCTTTATACAAATAACGTAAATGCATCACCGCGCCGAGGCGGCTCGGCTTTGCTTATTTCAAACCAACTTTTGCATCACCAAATTGACCTTCAAACAATCCTAGACGCAGTCGGCGCCAATATTAAAATCGCTCAGCTAAAACTCACTCTAATCTCTATATATTTCCGTCCTACTGAGGACATAGACATAGATGCTTTTTCTCAGCTTATAACAAATATTAACACCCCATGTCTGATTATGGGCGATTTCAACGCACATAGTCAGGCGTGGGGCTGCCGCTTAAACTCCGCTAGAGGCCAAATTATGCTGGACCTACTGGACCGGCATAATTTGGTTTTCCTTAACGACCAATCACCCACACACATACACCACTCAGGAGGCGAGGTGACTTACAGCGCCATTGATCTCGCCTTCGTCACACCACGCATCGCGACACTTTTTACATTTAACGCACAATCTGACCCTCTATTTCTATTTAGCGATCATTTCCAAATTCACTTAAAACTACAAGTCCCTTCAGGACAGACAATTTTTTACTCCCTGCCTAGATGGAACCTTCGCAAAGCAGACTGGTCCTCCTTTCAAAAACACATCGACACTAATCACCCCGCAGACTCCCAGACCGACATAAACACATTTTTAAACACTATTTTCGCATCAGCTCACCAACACATTCCACACAAACGCACACACACACAACACCACCCGAGGCAGCGCACTGCCCCGTGGTGGAACACAGAATGTCAGAGAGCGGTTGCCCTCCGGAAAAGAGCATTTCGGAAATTCCAAGCGTGCATTACGGCAGAAAACGAACACGAAGTACGGAGGCCCGCTCTCGGGCTAAAACAATCATTGATAAAGCAAAAAAAGAATCTTGGCAGGTATTCTCATCTACCTTTAATCGATTTACCTCCCTTTCAAAAATTTGGACATTAATTAGATCATTTTCAAATAAAAGACCACCGGCATACAAAATCCCACACTTACAAATACACAACACATCTTACACGCTTCCCCTAGAGGTGGCAACACAATTTGCACAACACTACGCCAACATATCATCAACACAACAATGTACACCAGCTTTTACTAACCAACTTAACGCTCAATTTCAATCTATTAGCTTTGACTCTAACAACGTAGAAATCTATAACTCTCTCTTCACCAACTCAGAACTAACATATGCTATTAGTAAATGCGGTAAAACCTCCGTAGGGCCAGATCAAATTGACTACTCCTTCTTTAAAAACTTGACTGAGACTGGTCTCATTAACTTACTAGCAGCCTTCAATACCATGTGGTTTGATGGCACTTTCCCTGAATCTTGGCATAGAAGTACGCTAATTCCTATACTTAAACCTCGCAAGCCTAAATCTTCTCCCGCTAGCTATCGCCCTATTTCTCTAACTAGTTGCGCATGTAAACTATTCGAACGCATGGTTAATGGACGTATCAGAACTTATATTGCATCGAATAATTTACTCTCCCCACACCAAAGAGGTTTTCGACCTGGTCGATCGACTGCGGACAATCTAGTCGGTCTTGTTGACTCTGTCCAGCGCGGCTTTCGAGGAAGAGAGGTCACGGTTGCCCTCTTCCTTAATTTGAGAGCTGCGTTTGACAGAGTCAATAAGACTGCACTTTTAGTAAAAGTTCACAAGGTCGGAATTCGAGGTCGACTCGCCAAATTTATAATAAACTTTTTAGGCAATACAACTTTTAATGTAAGGTGCGGCAACACATATTCTCCAAATCAAAATCAGGACCACGGAGTCCCACAGGGATCGGTCCTCTCCCCAACCCTATTTTTAATTATGATTAACGACATTTTCAGTAATATTAATAAGATCGACGAAGGTCTTCAATTTTCAATGTACGCAGTGACCTGGTAGTGTGGTTCTCGCACTCCAGTGTCGATCAAGCCAGCAAAATTTTACAACTAGTACTCATTGATATCAAGGTATGGTGCGACCAATGGGGTCTGGAAATTTCTCCAAGCAAATCGGCATCCCTAATTTTTTCGAAAAAAACTGCATATGTGGAACCCTACATTCCATTAAAATATAACAATCAAATTATCCCTTTCGTCAAATCATTCAAGTATCTGGGAATAACGTTAGACACGCGTCTCTCGTTCATCCCACACTTCAATGATCTAGTGCAGAGATGTACGCGACGAATTAATATTATGAAGTCATTGGCTGGTCGAGAGTGGGGCGCAGACCGCGCCACTCTCCTCCAGTTATATACTTCACTGATACGCCCAATCTTGGACTATAGTGCATTCTTATTTGATGATATATGTTCCAAAAAAAATAAAAAATTGCAAACTGTCCAGAACACTGCCCTGCGGATCGTGGAGCCTGTCGCACCACAAACACCACAAACTTACACATCGACACACACATTCCCACACTCTGCCGCCGACGCAAACACACATTACTCAGATTCTACGCCAGAGCAAGCTCACACCCCACACGCCCAACATTTCACATCTTAAATCACCCCGCACCCACAAGACGACAAACACTACTACAAAAACGACACCCACTCATCAGTCACAGAATCAGACAAATACTCACACTATTCAACATCCCACACATCAACACAATGACAACACCACCACTCACACCTCACTGGCTCGACACAACACCAGACACACACCGCCTCTTCACACACAACAAAAACACAGTCACGGCGGCAGAGACACACTCACTCTTCCACGAACACAAAGCACAACACAACACATACACAAACATATATATACACAGACGGTTCACGGCGCGGCGGCCGAACTGGTGGCGCATATTATACTAACAACGCAAACAATAATTTCCGACTACCAGACATAAATAGCATACATACAGCCGAACTATAAGCGATTTTGTTAGCACTAATATATATTAGAAAAGAAAAACTGAAAGAAGTAATCATTTGCACAGACTCGTCCGCCTCGCTATCAGCTATTACATCAATCGGGGATTTTAGGAATCCGTTAGTATTTAAAATTAGACAGTTAATTAAGTATTTGAAAAACAAAAACAACAGCATCAAGTTCCTCTGGATCCCGGGACACGCCGGTATCCCGGGAAACGAGGAAGCCGACAGATTAGCAAAATTGAGCCTGGAGTTACCATCGGAAAACCATTTACCAAGTCCAATATCAGATGTTTTAAATCATATAAATTCACAACTTAACATATTGCGCCAGCGTGAGTGAGACGCTGCTCCGCATTTCCACCTACATCCAATCAAACCAAAAACACAACATTTTACATCCAGTCATCAGAATTGTCGAGAAAAAGAAATAGTACTAGCACGCCTCCGCCTCGGTCACACAAAAATTACTCATTATTATATTATGGAAAACCTTCCGCCGCCAAATTGCCAACACTGCCCAGGATATCCTCGTTACACTATTACACATTTGCTGCTTACCTGCCCAGTGCACGACGCAAAACGCCGGAAAATAATAGAATACACGCAACGGAATCGAATTACTTTAAACTTACAGACGCTGTTGGGTGACAGTTACCCAGAATTGATTGATCTCCTATTTGATTTCCTTTACCAAACACGATTATTTAATCAAATATAACTGTTTTTTTTTGCCTAGCGCAATTTTGGCTTTCTGCGCAGGTTTTTCCCCATTGCGATAGACGCTGTTTTTTGTATTAGTTAGGAGTTTTCTCCCAGCAAATACAGAGCCAGGGGACTGACAACAGCCTGCCGTTGCAGCAATGATGGCGCCTCGGCTCCATCAACACTGACATCTTTCGCAAGTGTGTGTCCAAATGTGTGTGTATATCTGTGTGTGTATGGAATAAAAAGTGTATGTATGTGTCTCGTGTTTTATTTAATTTTGACATAGAACGAAATACTTAACGTAAGATAGATATTATATTTTCATTGAACAATAAACTAACGTAAGATAGATATTATATTTTCATTGAACAATAAACTAACGTACAATAGTCACCCTACTCCCTAGCTTGCCCGGGTTCACATAAACCGGTTAACGTAACTCTTTTCCTGGCAAATTGCCAGATGTCACTCCCCACCCGGAAAATGGCTATAGGCCGGTCCGGGGGAAAAAATCCGGCCATGGCCCGGTTTTTGTACGGTTAGTGAAGGGTATTCGATGCATGGATTCATTCAGTATTGTGGTATTGCTTTTTGGCGCTCCTGGGCAGGGCGCTCCCTGGCCGATGGTCACGTGTTTGAGTAAGGCAGTAACTGTACCTTCGCGATGTAAAGCCAACCGGGTTCGATTTGAGTGTCAAACACTCTCACACACACTCACACAAACACTCGCGCACACGTACAGGCGCACACACACAAACACAGCAGCTTCACTCAGCTTAACCACACGTGTTCGGGGGCAGCACGGGCCGTGCCAGGCGTGGTCAACAATTTCATAATATCAGTATATTGCATCGTGCCTTTGTCCCTTCAGCTCTGCCGGACAGTGTTCCATTGTCTAAAGCACTTACTAACTACAAATTAATAATGGATAAAATAACAATTATGTCTATGAACTTGGCGATCAGAGAAAACGACGAGATGTAATGCATTACATTCGAAACAAAAACTTCAATATTATATTCCTACAGGATACACATTCGACAACAAAGACAATACCGTACTTTGACAGCTTATGGCGAGGTAAAGCTTATCACTCATGTTTCTCATCGAGAAGCCGAGGGACAAGTATTTTATTTAGGAGTAACTTACAATGCACCGTAATGACAGATATCAGATCAGATTGTGGCAACTACGTCATAGTTACGTGTAAAATTAACACTGAATCTTATGTTTTCGTGAATATGTATGGACCGAACGAAGATCGCCCATCCTTTTACAGAGAGTTAAATCAAAGATAAGAACAATTCAACATCGATTACATAATCGTCGCAGGAGACCTAAACTTTGTGATAGATCCGGTTGCAGACTCGTTTAATTATGTCGGGGAAAATAATACTCATGCAAAACAAACTTCTCTAGAGCTATCATATAAGTACAACTTAATTGATGCATGGCGTCAGTTGCATCCCATGGCCCGTAGTTACACGTGGTCGCGGATAAATCTTTTAAAGCGTAGACGTCTAGACATCTTTTTTGTTAGCGATGACCTTTTGAATTATGTGTCAGATGTCGAAATGTTGCCAGGATATCGTACAGACCATAACATAATAACCTTATCAATACAAAGTAAAAATCAAAGAAGAAATGGTATCTGGAAATTTAATATTTCACATTTAACAGACGAAGATTATATTAAAACGGTAAAATCTTGCATCGGCGGCACAGTCCGACAATATGCGGTCCCTATATATGATAACGTAGTGTATAATGATGATAAGTATTATAAATCCATACAACTAACAATAAACGACTGCCTTTTCTATGAAACTTTGATTATGATGATCAGAGGACTGAGGAGATACAGTTAAGTTTTCTAAACAGAAAGCAAAACGCGTAAGGACAACAGAAGCGAAGTTAATGGCCGAAATTACTGAAGCAGAAAACAAATTTACATCATCAGGCCTTCAAAGTGATGCTACTCAGCTAAATGTGATGCAACATCAAAACCAAACTTGAAGAGCTAAGACGTCCAATTATTAACGGACTGATTGTTCGGTCGCGGGTGGCCTGGCATGGGGAGAGAAATTCGCATGGGGATGGGGAGAGAAATTCGAAGTATTTTTTATCTTTAGAGAAAAGAAACTATAACAAGAAATGCATTCAATATATCAATGACGGGAATGACATCATTTCAAAGGCGGATGAAATAATTGAAAACTTCCCGAATATTTTGCAAAATAAATATAATTCCAGGGATAGCTATACGCCAGATCCTTCATTCATAGCGAATCATATAACAAATAGGCTAGATTCAAACAATAGGACGGAACTCGACGCGGATATAACAATGTTGGAATTAACTAGTGCATTAAACTCTATGAAGAAAGGCAAGACTCCCGGTTCAAATGGCTTCCCAGCAGACTGGTTATTGATTCAACTTTTTTTTGGAACGATTCAGTCATGATTCATTTTGGAATCTGAATGATTCAGTCACCGTTCGATTCACGGATACAATTTTGAGAATTTATTCATTCTGATTCAAAGAATCAAAACAAATATTTTAATTGATTCACGTTTGATTCAACATTTTAATATATCGAGGTGAATTTATGTCAAATCAATAAAAATGGAAACATGCATATATATGATCATTAAAACATTGGTACAGCAATAGTATTTCAGTATAATTGAATGTAGCCACTGGGACTCCATGTATTTGGACAATTTACCAGTGTACTTGAATCGTTAAATCTTTTGATTCAATCAGCCTTGATTTGATGCGGGTTTTGATTCAATCACGATTCATGAATCAAAATATCTGGTGCTGAATCAATTATGTTTTGATTCAATGAATTTTGATTGAAAGATTCCAATCGATTCAATCAGTGTCGAATCAATAACCAGTCTGCTTCCCAGTCGAATTCTTCCGTTGTTTTTAATTAAGCCCATTTCTGTACCGGGCAGTTAGAACCTTATTGACTGAAGGTTACGAACTTCCTTCTCACCGTGAGGGCATCATTACACTTATCCATAAGAAAGGGAAATCACCTCATACTTATAAGGGATGGAGACCAATTACATTGTTAAATTCAGACTATAAGATTATATCAACCGCAATCGCCATGAAACTTAAAAAGGTAATGCCAAAGTTAATTAGCCCAGCACAAACAGCCTACACTTCCGGCCAGTATATTGGAGAAAATACAAGGCTTGTGCTTGATATAATTAACTGGACTAATAACAATAAAAAGCCAGAGATGATAATAGCCGCTGATTTTGAAGCGGCTTTCGAGTCAGTCGATTGGAATTATGTAAGATTAGTCATTAGTGAGCTTAACTTTGGCCCAAAACTGAGAACATTAATAGACCAAATATTTTTAAATACTAAAAATCAATCACGTATTCTACTAAACGGATATCTCGGCAAAACAATACATCTAGAACGTGGCATAAGGCAGGGAGACCCAGCCTCAGGATACCTATTCAACATAGCAGTTGCTGTATTGGCTAAACAAGTTGCGAAGTCTAATCAATTGACAGGAATACAAATAAATCAGAATCAAGAAATATGAATAAGTCAATACGCCGACGATACAATTATATTTGTAGACGGAACTGAACGTTCAATCACAGGGGCTGTCAAGGAGCCAGGGCAATCACTTTCGGCAATCACTCTGGTTTGAAAATAAACCTTGAAAAAACCGCAGGTATGTCAGTTGGGACATTAGCAGATCGGATTAGTACAGAACATAGCATACAATTTGTGGATGAGCTGACAGTTCTGGGAATACAAATAGACAGAAACGGTACAAATGTGACGGAACGTAATATGCTACTCAAAATGCCTGCATTAAAAAATGAATTGGAACAGTGGAAAAGACGTAACCTTACACCAATTGGAAGAATATGTATAGTCAAGGTTTTGTTACTATATAAACTTGTACATTTATTCATCGCACTTCCTAACCCTTCAAGTAAATGTATAAAAGAACTACAGAGGCTTCTATTTGCATTCATTTGGAGTCATAAAAAATATAAGATAAAACGTACTAAACTAATACAAAGCCTATCGAAAGACGGTTTAAACATGGTGCATATAGAGTCATTTATCAAATGTATGAAACTGACGTGGTTGAAACGATTGGCAACATCACGTGCCGACTAGACACTATACTCGTACACAGGAACTTCCAGACATCGAATTGTTGTTAACGTACGGATGTGGGCAGTTGCAACAGATACAAAGCAAGTTATCAAACCCTTTCTATATAGATATAATCGATGCGTTGATAAAGTTCAATCGCGAATATAAACCATCTAACGAGGAAATTATATCTGAGAAAATATGGTTTTCAGATTGGACAAAATATTCAACAAAAATAGTTAGAAGTTGGAACGAACGAGGATTACGCCTCATAGGAGACTTATATAACTCAAACACAGGAACAATTTATTGCAAGCAAGAAGTAGAAAATATGTATGGAATTAGTATGACGTTCTTATGCTACGAAACCTTAGTGCGAAGTCTGCCGCAGGATATACGTAGAAGTATTGACAAGACGCTGATAAACAAACCAAACATACCATATAAAATAAACTTGGTATTGAATAACAAAAAGTTCTCAAAGCAAGCTTATAATGCGTTTATTTCGAACGCTTCAACCCAAAATAACAATACCAGCGAACGTCTGCGAGCAAAATGGGTGGCAGATATAAGTAATTACACGGAAGGAAGTTTAGATAATGTAAGTGCTGCAACGACCTCCACTTATCTTCTATACCTTCATTTTCGAATAATAAATATAATTTACGCAACTAATAAATATTTGAAAACAATACATATAAAACAATCAAGTAACTGTACATTCTGTGAAACAGCTATTGAAACCATTAGCCATCTCTTTTGGCACTGTCCCAAAACTCAACTGTTCATTAAGGAGATACTATCACATTTAAGGGCAACATACCAAGTCAGAATAAATATAAATGCATTTAACTGGTTTTTCCTTGTTGAAACGTACAACTAAGAAGCGCTTATAATATAATTATGTAAGGCCTGTATACATAAAGCACGATTAATGTCAACTCAACCATGTATACAAATCATGATGCAATCGCTAAAGCTCGAAATAAAAAAAAAAATATTACGTTGCCAAAGCGAAAGGCAGTTTAGATAAATTCGAGCAGAAATGGGAACGGCTGAGGCAAGTGTTTGAATGAAGGGTTAGTGAAGTTATTAACTTTTCATTCATGCTTTCATTTCATTTAATTCATGTGCTATGCTTTGTTGGCATCAACCAGTTGTGACTATGGGGTGGGCCTGAGCTGCTTCCGGGCGTGTGATTCATGCGCCTTCAACGAAACACACACACACACACACACACACACACACACACACACACACACACACACACACACACACACACACACACACACACACACACACACACACACACACACACACACACACACACACACACACACACACACACACACACACACACACACACACACACACACACACACACACACACACACACACACACACACACACACACACACACACACACACACACACACACACACACACACACACACACACACACACACACACACACACACACACACACACACACACACACACACACACACACACACACACACACACACACACACACACACACACACACACACACACACACACACACACACACACACACACACACACACACACACACACACACACACACACACACACACACACACACACACACACACACACACACACACACACACACACACACACACACACACACACACACACACACACACACACACACACACACACACACACACACACACACACACACACACACACACACACACACACACACACACACACACACACACACACACACACACACACACACACACACACACACACACACACACACACACACACACACACACACACACACACACACACACACACACACACACACACACACACACACACACACACACACACACACACACACACACACACACGCACACGCGCGGAGTCCGCCGATGCCGCCGATGAGGCGTTTGATGTTGTGTGGATGATTGTATGTTTTGAAGTGTTTTCTATGTTAAAATAGTGCACAGCTGATCCGTGTCATGTGTATTTTGTGTATGTGTATGAATGTATGTTAAAATACACCACCGGCAGAAGCCGGATAAAGTGAAAAAAAATAAAAAAATACAGTTGTACAGGGAATCAGACTCAAAATTTTCGCGCCGCTCCGCGGCGCAATTTAACCACAAATTCAATTGTATGCGGTTTAGGAAAAAAATCGGTCAGTTTCTCGGCGCATTTATGTGTTATGTTGCTACTTTTCTATATTATTGGGCAAAATAGTTCATTTTAGCACCTTTTCCCCGCACTTTTAAACGCACAATATAGCAATTTTAGAGGTCCGCACCATACGCAATGCGACGCATTGATGAGAAAGCAACCCAGGGCATAATACTCAAAATTTTCGCGCCGCTCCTCGGCGCAATTTGTTTAAGAGTTCCAGGTCTTGAGCTTAAAAAATATTCCAAGTTGGTATAGCTGATTCCAAAGTTGATGTGGCAGTTTGCTAACTACAGCTCATAAACGTTGGTATGGCCCATGACATACCTGCCATACTGCATTTTCCAGCCTTGTGTCTTTTCATGCTTCTTTTTCTCTTCTTTTTTTTTTGGGGGGGGGGGGGGGGCTTTCAACGCTTGAGAAGGGGCCCTTTCAACGCTCGGGAAGGGGCCCTTTCGAGGCGCCGCCCCCCCCCCCCCCCCTGGACGAAATCCTGGCTACGTGCCTGGGAGGTGGTATCCGTGGCGGTGGGTGGTATTTTCGGATGGGGGGGGGGGGGGGGACAAACCCAGGGGCCCCCTCGATCAAAGCGGCCCCATCTCACGGTAACCCCCCCCCCCCCCCTAAAAAATGGCGCGAAATGGTATCTCCTCGGATTTAAGCCACTATATTTTGCAGGGCCCCTAAATAGTCGCAAAAAACGTCGGACAGGCCCATGTTGAAGTCTCAGGCCTTCCGAGGGCCCCCTCAGGCATACTGAGGGACCCCTCAGGCTCACCAAGGGCCCCATCAGGCCATACCGAGGGTCCCATCAGGCCTACCGAGGGCCCCTCAGGCTCACAAAGGGCCCCTCATGCATACCGAGGGCCCTTCATGCCTACCGAAGGCCCCCTCAGGCCTACCGAGGGACCCCTCAGGCCTACCGAGGGCCTCATCAGGACATACCGAGGGTCCCATCAGGCCTACCGAGGCCCCCTCATGCCTACCGAAGGCCCCTCCGGCTTACCGAGGGCCACCTCAGGCCGACTGGGGGCCTACTGTCGGCCTTAGAGGGCCCCTCAGACTGGCTGGGGCACCTCGGGGCCTTCGGTCAACTTCTTGAAGGGTCCCTCTGACAAATTTATGTGTGTGTGGGGGGGGGGGGGGGTAAAATCATGTTCCCACCACTACTTCTTGAGTGAGGGGAAGCTTATTAAAAATAAATGCGTCAACTAAGTAACTTTGACCGCCTGAACTGTTGCCATCTGACGTCACGACCAATCGGAGAGCAGAATTTCAAATTACGTAAATATACTTAATTATTTTAAAAACTAATAATCCGGAGGAATGTATAGTGAAGTGTCCATCTAAAAAAAATATGTTTTATTAATTTGCTTTTCATCAAACACATACAAGTAGTGACTTAGGTACTCTGCAACTAGTCCATTATTTGTTTGTCAGAAATTGCGGGAGCTAATGCGCCAGTTCACTAGACAATGCGCCAGTTTACTAGACAAACCCGGGCCTCCAATCTGATTCCTCCATTTGGTCACATGTCCTCTTGCCACCCACCTGATTCTATATAGATTTTATCAATCGATTTACAAAAACACTTCCTTATATCTAATAACATACACAACATAATGTGTATGCCTTACCGTGGAACAACTGCTGCACATCATCCTGCCAGCAAACTTTGTGAACAGAGTTGCTGACGAACGAAAGCGGGTAGAAAATGAGTGGTACGAGAAAGCCTGCGACATGGCAGCTCCTGAAGACGGCGCACGCGGACGACAGAAATCGTGGGACTCTCCCATCACCGAGCATCAGAGGGACTGCCTCCTCCTCAAAGCGAATCAGTTTGACCGCGCTCGTATCCTCGTTGCCGCCACGCCTGAGAGCGGGGCCTGGCTCAGGGCTCTCCCGTCTGCAAGTCTGGGCACCCATCTGGACAACGAAACCGTCAGAATCGCTGTTGCCCTACGTGTCGGCGCCGATGTCTGCAGCGGCGTCCACACCTGCAGGTGCGGCTCCCCCGCAGACGTCAAGGGACATCACGCCCTCACTTGTCACTTTAGTGCTGGAAGATTGCCACGCCACACAGCAACGACATAGTGAGACGTGCTCTACTCTCCACAGGGGTACCAGCTCAGCTTGAGCTGTACGGTGTCGACCGAGGCGATGGAAAGCGGCCAGACGGTATGACGTTCTATCCATTCTCGCATGGCCGCTGCCTAGTGTGGGATGCGACCTGTGTGAACACCTTCGCAGACTCCAGACTCGGTGACGCTATGCTGAAAGCTGGGGCGGCAGCCAAGAAAGCAGAGCACGAGAAGCGTCGAAAGTATGCTCGGATCGCTCAGCGTTTCAGGTTCGAGCCAATCGCCTTTGAAACGGGTGGCGCATGCGGTCCTACCACCAGATCTTTCATACGAGAACTGGGCGCCCGAATGTCGGCAGTAAGCGGTGATCTCCGAGAGCTGGAGTGGCTCCTACAGCGATTATCTATCGCGGTGGTGAGGGGCAACGCTGCTTCGATTCTCCTGGACAACCCCGCTGATTCGCCCAAAGCTAAAAAGGCACAGCCAGATGCCGGTTGTGGCTCAAAGGGAACGTGGAAGTCCCGGAGCAGCGACAAGCCACCAACCCCAGCACCGGTGCTGACCGGTCTAAAGAACCTGGGCAACACCTGCTACATGAACGCCGTGGTCCAGTGCATCAACCATACGCCCGGTCTAAATGATTTCTTTACCAACGACAGGTACCAGGATTTCATCAACTACGATAGCGAGCCCTCGCGCGGTATGGTGGCGCAAGAGATGGCCACGGCTATCAAAGTTCTCTGGAGTGGCCAAAACAAGTCAGTGGCGCTGTACGACCTAAAGGACGTGATGGGCAGACATCACGCACGCTTCTGCGGCTCGACACAGCAGGATGCCCATGCGTTCCTCATGTTCCTGCTGGATTCCCTGCACGAGGACTTGAATGAGGCGCACTGCAAACAGCCGCTCAAGGAGCAGGAGAACGACGGTGTGCCGGACGCCAAGGTCGCATGGGAAGACTTCAAGGGCAGCAACCGCTCGTTCATCCTGAACCTTTTCTGGGGCCAGTACAAGTCGACGTTGCGATGCTCGCACTGTGGCAACCATTCGACCAAGTTCGAGACGTTTTCACACCTCTCGGTGCCTATGCCTGCTAGGTCGAGCTGCTGTTCGCTGCAGAAGTGCATCGAGCTGTACCTGGCCGGAGGCTCACCGTATCATCAGCGGCTGGACGTGTCCAAAGTGCAAGAGCAGCACGGAGGCCACCAAGCGGCTGGACATCTGGCACCTGCCACCAGTGCTCATCATCCACATTCAGAGGTTGTACAGTGATGGCCTCTGGAGGAAAAACCAGTCCAACTTGCAATTCCCGCTGGAAAACCTCGACATGTCACCTTACGTCATCAGCAAGGAGGCGCATTACTGCCACAAGTACCACCTCTACGGCGTAGTAAACCACTTCGGCTCGACAGAGAGCGGCCATTACACTACCTTCTGTAGCGGCGTCAACTCGGGGCGCTGGCACAAGTTCGACGACCAAGAGGTGTACTCGCTAAACAGCAGCGCCGTGCAGAGCTCGGCCGGCTACATCCTCTTCTACTCGGCCAATGGTGCTCGAGTGTAGCTAGTGGCGTGTCTGGCTCTGATGTATATGTACCAATGTATATGTATATGTAACATGATGAACATAATGTAACTAAAAATATTTGTAAAACCTACCTGCAGACACGATATCACTCTCCGAAACACCGTGCACCTCCACCGCCGCACTCGCGATGTTGCGACCGTTGCGACCGACCGTTGTGATTTGCGACGGTCACCATGGCAACACCTAGGCGCGCGATTTTCATATTTTGACCGTTGAAGGTAACCCGCGTAAGACGTGTTAAAAACACGCATGCATCGAGTTACCGTGATCGCTTACAGCGGGTAAGTGTGACGCGGCACCCGCACTAAGTGTGTACCCAATGCCATCGGGTGCGGCTCCAAATGCACCCGCTGCTGCAGCGAGTGCTTGGCACCGTTGGTGAAGGGTAGCTGAAACCGCGCATGCCGGGTAAATATTTTACCCGAGTGTGGCAGGCAGCTATCCCGCAATATGCGGGTGAAGGTGCCGCTAATAACGAGTTGGTCGGATAAATGCAGGTAAGCTAACGGGTAATAATTTTACCCGGTGGCATTAACACTTGCACAGCAGATAATCCGACCGAAATATCTGCGTTAGGCGGGCTAACTTGCTATACCAGGGTGCAAATGTTTTCAGTGTGAAGGCGATTTCTTCGCACAAAAGGAAACATTTGACAGACATGCGGACGACGCGGGCCTCACCGCCGTCAAAAGCCTGCGCGGTGTGTCGGTCTCCACCAGAGAAGCCTGCAATAATATAACGTGCGTGAAACTAGCAGCAGATCGATATTGCCCAATATTTTTCAGTAGCGGGCAATCTACAATTGTGAAGTCCGTCGCCTCAGAATCGCCTGAAACTTGGCAGTTAAGTCCTCCTTGCCACGCTGAACACGAAAAACGTAAAATTAGTCTGGAACAATGCCTACTTTCAGAGTTATGCCGTTTTAGATATCTACAGTTGTGAGGCCCGTCGCCTTAGAATCGCCTGCAACTTGGCAGGTAAGTCCTCCTTGCCACGCTGAACACGAAAAACGTAAAATTAGCCTGGAACAATGGCTACTTTTAGAGTTATATCGTTTTAGAGATCTACAGTTATGAGGCCTGTCGCCTCAGAATCGCCTGAACTTAGCAGGTAGGTCCTTCTTGCCACACTGAACACGAAAAGTATAAAATTAGCCTGGAACAATGGCTGCTTTCAGAGTTATACCATTTTATATATCTACAGTTTTGAGGCCCGTCGCCTTAGAATCGCCTGAAACTTGGCAGGTAAGTCCTTGCCACGCTTAACACGAAAAACGTAAAATTAGTCTGGAACAATGGCTACTTTCAGAGTTATACCATTTTATATATCTACAGTTTTGAGGCCCGTCGCCTCAGAATCGCCTGAAACTTGACAGGTAGGTCCTCCTTGCCACGCTGAACACGGAAAACGTAAAATTAGCCTGGAGCAATGACTACTTTCAGAGTTATACCGTTTTAGATATCTACAGTTTTGAGGCCCGTCGCCTCGGAATCGCCTGAAACTTAGTAGGTAGGTCCTCCTTGCCACACTGAACACGAAAAATAAAAATTTAGCCTGGAACAATGGCTACTTTCAGAGTTATACCGTTTACCAGATGTACAGTTTTGAGGCCCGTCGCCTCATAATCGCCTGCAACTTGGCAGGTAGGTCCTCCTTGCCACAATACACACGGAAAACGTAAAATTAGCCCGGAACAATGACTACTTTCAGAGTTATACCGTTTTAGAGATCTAGAGTTATAGGTCCGTCGCCTCAGAATCGCCTGCAACTTGGCAGGTAAGTCCTCCTTGCCACGCTGAACACGAAGAACGTAAAATTAGTCTGGAACACGGGCTACTTTTAAAGTAACTCTGTTTTCAGTTTTGAATACCTGTCAGTTGAATATCCTGGCTAACTTGACGCGGAAAGCTTACAATTCCTGCGCTGTCGTTTCAAAATAATGGAAACAGACAACTGGTTGGACGCTTGATTCTGTGCCGGGGACCGGGGTTCAATCCCTCGGCGGGCCTCTGAATAAGTCTGTCCGGCTCCCCATACCCTTCGGAACAGGGTGAGAGTTCCAATTAGCACCTTGGTCCCAAGAGGATACGTTGCTTGGGCCACAAACCAATTGGACGTTTGAGCCAAGAAGCTACGCGCCCTAACCCAACAACGGTTGCAAACCACCCTGCTTAGTACCCCGCGAATCTTAAAGGAAATAATTCACCTTGGAAATGTTTACCCAACACGATTTGATTATATTTTTTAATACAATTTCTTTTCATATTGTCAAAAATGTCCTTATATCGCGCCGATTCAGGACAGAAGGCCGTACATTTTTATTGTTTATCAAAACTATATGCATACTCTCTAAGTCAGAGTCCTGACGTCACGCGAATGTAAAAAATGGTTCAGCCAATCAAATTCAAAAGTAGTCGCGTAAAGATAGACTCGCATTGGAGATGTGCCAACCGGCGGTCGGCGATTCGCTTGCTAGCACCAGCTGCAAGCTGATTGGCTGATGGTACAGCCTCTGCCCGGGCTAGAACTAGTACATCATTCTTTCGCCAGCACCGCATTCCTTCGCCAAAAACTCAAATATATTCGGCTGGAGAGTCTTTTCAGTCAAGAAAACTTGCAGATAGGGGTTTCCCAACACGGGCTACAAAACTGCTATCTCAGTTTAAAACTAATGTTGAAGGTGAACTATTTCCTTTAACCTAAACTGCCAAACCATAAATCGGGCCAAGCTGATAGAAGATCATTGAAGTCGGGCGTCCTGGACCCAAGAGGCTATACGCCCTAGTCCACCAACAACATAACCCAACAACAACAACAACGCTACGCACCCTAACCCAACAACAACTACAACATACCTTAAACAACATACCTACAAACAACAACATTGCGGCTCTTAAACTGGTACCTGGTACCTCCTGTCCTGCCCCCTGGTGGTATGACCTGGTACCTCCTGTCCTGCCCCTGGTGGTCTGACCTGGTACCTTCCTGTTCTGCCCCCTGGTGGTCTGACCTGGTACCCTCCTGTCCTGCCCCCTGGTGGTCTTATCTGGTACCCTCCTGTCCTGCCCCCTGATGGTCTTATCTGGTACGCTCCTGTCCTGCCCCCTGGTGGTCTTATCTGGTACCCTCCTGTCCTGCCCCCTGGTGGTCTTATCTGGTACCCTCCTGTCCTGCCCCCTGGTGGTCTTATCTGGTACCCTCCTGTCCCCTGGTGGTCTTATCTGGTATCCTCCTGTCCCCTTGTGGTCTTATCTGGTACCCTCCTGTCCTGTCCCCTGGTGGTCTTATCTGGTATCCTCCTGTCATTTGGTGGTCTTATCTGGTACCCTCCTGTCCCCTGGTGGTCTTATCTGGTACCCTCCTGTCCCCTGGTGGTCTTATCTGGTACCCTCCTGTCCCCTGGTGGTCTTATCTGGTACCCTCGTGTCCTGTCCCCTGGTGGTCTTATCTGGTATCCTCCTTTCCCCTGGTGGTCTTATCTGGTACTCTCCTGTCCTGTCCCCTGGTGGTCTTATCTGGTACCCTTCTGTCCTGTCCCCTGGTGGTCTTATCTGGTATCCTCCTGTCCCCTGGTGGTCTTATCTGGTACCCTCCTGTCCTGTCCCCTGGTGGTCTTATCTGGTACCCTCCTGTCCTGTCCCCTGGTGGTCTTATCTGGTATCCTCCTGTCCCCTGGTGGTCTTATCTGATACCCTCCTGTCCTGTCCCCTGGTGGTCTTATCTGGTATCCTCCTGTCCCCTGGTGGTCTTATCTGGTACCCTCCTGTCCTGTCCCCTGGTGGTCTTATCTGGTATCCTCCTGTCCCCTGGTGGTCTTATCTGGTACCCTCCTGTCCCCCGGTGGTCTTATCTGGTACCCTCCTGTCCTGCCCCCTGGTGGTCTTATCTGGTACCCTCCTGTCCTGCCCCTGGTGGTCTTATCTGGTACCCTCCTGTCCTGCCCCCTGGTGGTCTTATCTGGTACCCTCCTGCCCCCTGGTGGTCTTATCTGGTATCCTCCTGTCCCCTGGTGGTCTTATCTGGTATCCTCCTGTCCCTTGGTGGTCTTATCTGGTACCCTCCTGTCCTGTCCCATGGTGGTATGACCTGGTACCTCCTGTCCTGCCCCTGGTGGTCTGACCTGGTACCTTCCTGTTCTGCCCCCTGGTGGTCTGACCTGGTACCCTCCTGTCCTGCCCCTTGGTGGTCTTATCTGGTACCTCCTGTCCTGCCCCCGGTGGTCTGGCCTGGCACCCTCCTGTCCTGCCCCCTGGTGGTCTGACTTGGTACCCTCCTGTCCTGCCCCTGGTGGTCACCTGGTACCCTCCTGTCCTGCCCCCTGGTGGTCTGACCTGGTACCCTCCTATCCTGCCCCCTGGTGGTCTGACTTGGTACCCTCCTGGCCTGCCCCTGGTGGTCACCTGGTACCCTCCTGTCCTGCCCCCTGGTGGTCTGACCTGGTACCCTCCTATCCTGCCCCCTGGTGGTCTTATCTGGTACCCTCCTGTCCTGCCCCCTGATGGTCTTATCTGGTACGCTCCTGTCCTGCCCCCTGGTGGTCTTATCTGGTACCCTCCTGTCCTGCCCCCTGGTGGTCTTCATCATCATCATCATGTATTCATATGGCATCCGTAGAAACACGGCTTTTCAGCACAAGAGTCATTTTACAAACACATATTGCAGTAATATACTTTAAAATGAAGAAATCAAATACACAAGTATTGCGCTATTAAAAGAGGTAAAACATTGAGTCATACGCATCATCACATTCATTTACCCGCTGCCAGCCACTTTCGCATCCGTGTGCGAAACCCCCTCACTGTGCCGGCGTCTCGCACGTCACTCGGCGCCTCATTCCACCGGGCCGCGGCACGGAAGCTGAAAGAGCGTCGAGCGAACTCTGTGCGGACTCGGGGCAACTGCAGCAGCCCCGCTACTGAGCCTCGGGTTTCTCTTACGGACACATGTTCGCGATACTGCAGCAGATCCAGCAAGTACGTTGGTGCATGTGCGCTGTTCAGAAGACGATGCATCATTACAAGGTCTCGCTCGGTGACAATATGGTCAACTCTCGGCCACCCGAGTTCACTCAGGTGAGGTGTTATATGCTCATGGCGACGGCAGCATTTCACGATTCGGGCCCCGTAGTTAATGATTTTTTTTAACACGTTTGCGTTGTGTTGCGTTGCAACCCGCCCAAACGGTTGCGCAATACATGATATGCGGGAAGACAAGAGCTTCTATTTTTTTTTTAACTTGTGGCAGGCGGCGAGAAAATTTGGCGAGACCAGACAGGGTGGCGTAACAACGCTGCACTACGACAGAGATGTGTTTTTCGAATGTAAGATTACTATCCAAGATGAATCCAAGAATTTTGGCACTTGATGAAGGGCGAAGCATTGCATCACCAAACTGTACTTGGAAATTGTTACTGATCCTCCTCTGTCGCGAGGATAAAAGAACAACCTCTGTCTTTGTAGGATTAGTTTTTAGTGAGTTTTCCGCAAACCATCGATGAGCTCTGCTCAGCGTTTGGCCTATTTGTTGCTCCAGCTCTTCTATCTGATTGGGGCTGCCGCTATGAATAAACTGCACGTCATCAGCATATAAAACCATCTTGGCGTCACTGATAAACGAAGTCAGGTCATTTGTAAACAGCAGAAAAAGCACCGGCCCCAAAATTGAGCCCTGGACCACACCATGCGTAATAGGAACGGTCTCCGCTGAGCCCCCGCGGACTCTCTGGTGACGGTCCTGAAGCCAGTCACTGAACCAGTGTGTGTCCACGCCGTACCAGCCCAGTTTGTCCAGGAGCCGGCCATGCTGGATGCTGTCAAAAGCCTTAGACGTGTCGGCTGTCGTCAGACAGCCGATCATCCCTTGGTCTATGCTTCGGGTGATGTAGCTGACAGCATCCAACATCGCCGACTCCGTGGACCTCCCCGGCCGAAACCCATGCTGCTCGTCACACAACACGCCGTGAGACAAAAGATAGTGCACAAGCTGAGTACAAACGACCTTTTCAGTAAGTTTCGCCACTGTAGGAATGATGGACACAGGTCGATAGTTGTTGGGATCGCTAGAAGACCCTGACTTGAAAATTGGGACCACAGTTGCGACTTTCCACTCCCTCGGGAGCACACCAGTTATCTGGTATCTGGTATCTTATCTGGTACCCTCCTGTCCTGCCCCCTGGTGGTCTTATCTGGTACCCTCCTGTCCCCTGGTGATCTTATCTGGTATCCTCCTGTCCCCTGGTGGTCTTATCTGGTACCCTCCTGTCCTGTCCCCTGGTGGTCTTATCTGGTATCCTCCTGTCATTTGGTGGTCTTATCTGGTACCCTCCTGCCCCCTGGTGGTCTTATCTGGTACCCTCTGTCCCCTGGTGGTCTTATATGGTACCCTCCTGTCCTGTCCCCTGGTGGTCTTATCTGGTACCCTCCTGTCCTGTCCCCTGGTGGTCTTATCTGGTACCCTCCTGTCCTGTCCCCTGGTGGTCTTATCTGGTATCCTCCTGTCCCCTGGTGGTCTTATCTGGTATCCTCTTGTCCCCTGGTGGTCTTATCTGGTACCTCCTGTCCTGTCCCCCTGGTGGTTTTATCTGGGTATCCTCCTGTCCCCTGGTGGTCTTATCTGGTACCCTCCTGTCCCCTGGTGGTCTTATCTGGTACCCTCCTGTCCTGCCCCCTGGTGGTCTTATCTGGTACCACTCCTATCCTGCCCCCTGGTGGTCTTATCTGGTACCCCTCCTGCCCCCTGGTGGTCTTATCTGGGTATCCTCTTTGTCCCCTGGTGGTCTTATCTGGTATCCTCCTGTCCCCTGGTGGTCTTATCTGGTACCCTCCTGTCCAGTCCCCTGGTGGTCTTATCTGGTACCCTCCTGGCCCCCCTGGTGGTCTTATCTGGTAGCCTCCCTGTCCCCTGGTGGTCTTATCTGGTATCCTCCTGTCCCCTGGTGGTCGTATCTGGTACCCTCCTGTCCTGTCCCCCTGGTGGTCTTAGTCTGGTACCCTCCTGTCCTGTCCCCATGGTGGTCTTATCTGGTACCCTCCTTCCCCCTGGTGGTCTTATCAGGTATCCTCCTGTCCCATGGTGGTCTTATCTGGTATCCTCCTGTCCCCTGGTGGTCTTATCTGGTACCCTCCTGTCCTGTCCCCTGGTGGTCTTATCTGGTACCCTCCTGTCCTGTCCCCTGGTGGTCTTATCTGGTACCCTCCTGTCGCCCTGGTGGTCTTATCTGGTATCCTCCTGTCCCCCTGGTGGTCTTATCTGGTATCCTCCTGTCCCCTGGTGGTCTTATCTGGTATCCTCCTGTCCCTTGGTGGTCTTATCTGGTACCCTCCTGACCTGTCCCCTGGTGGTCTTATCTGGTACCCTCCTGTCCTGTCCCCTGGTGGTCTTATCTGGTACCTCCTGTCCCCTGGTGGTCTTATCTGGTACCCTCCTGTCCCCTGGTGGTCTTATCTGGTATCCTCCTGTCCCCTGGTGGTCTTATCTGGTATCCTCCTGTCCCCTGGTGGTCTTATCTGGTACCCTCCTGTCCCTGTCCCCTGGTGGTCTTATCTGGTATCCTTCTATCCCCTGGTGGTCTTATACCGTTTACCAGATATACAGTTTTGAGGCCCGTCGCCTCAGAATCGCCTGCAAAATTTGCAGGTAGGTCCTTCTTGCCACGCTGAACACGAAAAACGTAAAAATTAGTCTGGAACAACGGGCTACTTCTAAAGTAATTCCGTTTCCAGTTTTGAATGTCTGTCAGTTGAATATCTGGCTAACTTGACGCGGAATGCTTACAATTCCTGCGCAGTCGTTTCAAAATAAAGGGAAACCGACACGTGCTGCTCTTGTCTACGCCCCCTAATCCAACAATAGCAGTGCTGCTCTTGAAGAGAACTATGCATAGCGTACGCCATACATAATTCGCCGTTTTAAGGATCAGGCTGTGTACGGTATGTACTGCTTACCAGTAGATAGATAGGATCAAGAGGAAAGGGAGTAGGGTGCTCCGTTAGGTGCAGCATCTTCCTCATTCGGTTTTGAGCATAGTCGCGCATAGCTGTTTTTTTTAATGTGTTGACGCTGGCGCTCGTGACGTGACGACCTGTTCAGTTAACTCGGTCCTAGGATTGCTTTGGAGTTGGGGTGCGGAGTGGAAAATGCTGGCTAAAAATAAGCATAAAGAGTGGACAATTCAACCAAAAAAACAACATGAACTTGGCTTTGTTACCTCCTTGCCAGAATTAGTTAAATTCCCACCTGTCTTTTCCCTGCACAGGCTGTCCCCATTATTACATTCATAAATCAGTGTCAGGGTTCCAATTATCCAATGCATTATAAAATAAGGAGTGTAAGATTCACTGTAAAACCTCAGGAAAAGGAGTGGAAAATAGTATCCATAGGGTGCCGTTTTCCACCCAAATTTCCCCAATGCTAGGACATTGAGTTAACTAGTTCCACATGTTGACCACCCTGGACGGAAAAAAAACATTGTCCTCTCGTAGGTACAGTGCTGATGCTTGCATAGTAGTTAGCTTCAGGCTATTACTCCTTGTTCTTGAATTTGTTGTCAGTACAGACTGTCGATGTAGTTAGGATTTTCATGTTTCTATCATATCACAGCAAATCCATCTGTCCTCCAGAGTGGTCATGTGCAGCTTCTTAGCCTGTCTTCATGAGGGAGGTGGGCGATGGTTGGCACTAATTTGGTGGCACGCCTCTGGACCTTTTCAAGCTTTGTGATGTCCTTTTGCAGGGTATGGGGACCAGGCCTGTATCAGTATTGCAAACTCCATTCTAGGATGTACCAGGGATTTGTATAACTGAGTGACAGTCTCCTCATTCCAAACACACTGAGAGAAAAAATCAACTCTACCCTCCTCGGAATACCGTACAACTCTAGGCATTTACACTGCATAACACCACTCTCTCACCGAAAACACCCTTAAACTCTATCACATGGTATTGTTATTACTCCAGTAAACAGCGTTATCGAGCGTGTTCAAAGGGTGTTTGAGCGAAGCGCAGTGTTTTGGGGAATTTTTCTGATGGTGTTGACATAACTCCTCTCAGAGTACTCTCCCTCGGTGTCCTTCTCCCCTCTGAAAACTCTTAACTATCCGACAATAAACTCTCACAACAACTCTGTCCGGAGTTCTCGAGCGTGTTTTTGAGAATAATAGGCATTTCTGCAGGAGAGTATTTGAGGCGTTCGGCAGCCATTTTTTCTTCCCATTTCCTCGCGTGAGGCCGCGGCGTTGATAACGGTAAGCATGTCTGTGATTTATGTTATTTATTTGGTATGTTGTGTGTTGGTTTTATGCATGCTATCTCAGCTTTATATGCAGCTTGTCAGCGAGCAAAGTAACATGAAATATAGCAACATAGCCATTATATTTTTGCAGGCTCCTCTGGTGGAGACCGACACACCGCGCAGGCTTCTGGCGGCGGTGAGGCCCGCGTCGTCCGCATGTTTGTCAATGTTTCTTTTTTTGCGAAGAAATCGCCTTCAGTGTTGCAATAAAGAGTATTTCCAAGAACGTTTTTGTTGTGTGGGTCGAAATGTGTCCTGAGTGTGCTGCATGTGGATTCAGTGCAATGAATTTAGACCATGCGTGCGCAGGTCTAAATTCATTGTAAGAGGGGGTTATGGAGGGGAGTAGCATGGTAGTGACGTATAGAGTTCAGGGTACTTTTGTATGGGAGTAAAAGGGTGTAGAAGGGAGCAGCAGGGGGAGTTATGTGGAGTAGCGACAGGAGTTACGCAGGGTTTCGGAGGGGAGTAGAAAGGGTCAAGGGAGTAGCAGGGGGAGTTATGTGGAGTAGTGACAGGAGTTACGCAGGGTTTTGGAGGGGAGTGTAGAGAGGGTAGAGAGGAGTTCAAGAAGGAGTTCTTCATTGGAGTAATCAGAGCTGGGAGTGTTGTAAGGAGCGTTATTGGGTGTAAACAATGGAGTTACGTTACTCCCCCCATCAGACGGAGTTTTGGGGAGTCAATTTGGGCAACTCCCCCTCAGTAGTTTAAGAGAGTCAATTTTGCTCTCAGTGCAGGTGAATGTTCTTTTGATGCGACCTAGCATTGACTGCAGTGGCTGCAGCCTTTGTTACCTGTGCTGAAGGCTTTAGGTCCTATATATATATATATATATATATATATTTATATATATATATATTTATATTATATATATATATACTATATATATATAAGTATATATAAGAATACACAGACAATTATGGGCATATATGACACAGGAAAGCAAACACATAAGGTGGACGCGTTTCGTCATAAAAGACTTCATCAGCACCATATGCACAAGATGAAATAATGCATACACGCAAGAAAAGCTATACATCACAGTTTCAATCTTTTTCGAATTAGTATATGAATGTTCTAGAAGAACGTGATATGTTTAGTCCAGGCACCTCCTTCATGACCTATTATCTTGCTGTAAATTCCTGTAGCTTTATTAACACTACCTAATATAATAACATGTCTCAAATAATGTAACAATTAAAGTTTCAAAACGCAAATAATAATAAACGTCAAACTGTGCTTATTTATTTTATAAAAAAAATTATATAATATATATA
>JAXIVJ010003158.1:77500-97775 GCA_036785665.1 Chirona hameri | reverse complement strand
GTTACCAACAGCAAAGAATTTGGTCTCCCTGTATTGGACAGGCTCTCCAACGGACGGCTGTTCTCAGGCGCGAACCCACTACTGCCCGACACGGGTACTTTTGGCTGCTCGGTCACCCGCCTGGCCCAGTACGCACCGCCTTAGACAACCTGGCGACCCCGGACTCCTCCGGGGGCCCCATATTGATGCCAGGCTTAGTGCGGACACCCGATCAACACAGACCGCCGTTGGGGAGGGCTCCCGCCCTCAAGAGATCCACAAATCCATGCCTCCGGGTAGCCGGATTACAGGAGCGCGCCACCACTCCCAGCGAGGGCTACCTAGATAGCACAGGATGTGTTGTGGCCTGCTTGCGATAGGTGGCAAAGTTAATTGTTGATATTGACGCCGTGTGGTCGCTTCTGAATTGCTTACATCGGGCTTCGAATATTTATGATAATTATTCGCATTTTATCACTTATTTTAACTTAACATAGTCTTCCCAACGTTCGCATACCGCCAGCATAGCATGCCGTCGGTTGCTATTCCATTCACTATCGCTCTGGTCTCATCTGAGTTCATTGCCCGGCTAGCTCAGTCGGTAGAGCATGAGACTCTTAAAGGGAATAGGTCACCTTGAAAGTTGTCTTGAAGTTCAACCATTAGGTGCATTTTGAGCTCAAAACTATGAATATGACTTTGGTTTGGACAACTGATGGATATATGTGGAGAAAGAAGTAAGTTTCTCTTTCTATTTCACGAGAAATCGTACGATAGCAGCTGGCGTTCTGGCTCCGCCCCGCTCCGCCTGACGCCAAGTACCGTCTCTGATAAGGGGCCGCCCGGGCGGCTGAGCGGATATTAACGAGGCGTCGTGACCAGAGACTACGTGCCAGAGAGTGTACCTGCCTCCGGCCGCGCGGCGGCGAGCGTTCATTCCCAGATCGTGGCCCGGAACAGCGGAATTGAAATCGGGCCCACTAGTCCTGTGTCGAAATTACTTAACGTAGAGGTAATTCTTTCACCACAAACCATTTTTAGATCTGCTCTACAAATCTGCTATCTCAGTCCAAAACCCCATGTTAAAGGTGAACTATTCCCTTTAATCTCAGGGTCGTGGGTTCGAGCCCCACGTTGGGCTATCCTTTTCGCTCACGATACGTTCGGCATCACCATCATTTGCTAAGCATCCCTTATTGTAGAATAACGACTTAACTTAAAGTTGAATCTATCTCCAAAATGTAAAAACTTCCATTTTTGAGAATTGTATAACGAGAGGGAGTAATGAGATGAAATTAGAAAGAACTACAACTGAAGCGGACTTTAGAAGTAGGTCCTCACGGCAAATGGTGACGGCACACGGCGGGCACGTGTGAATATTTCGGTGGGTTTCTTACAGTCACGTATTTTACGTTTGGGTTACGTACAGCTAATCATCGTGTTCGTGAAAAGTAGTTTTTTGTGGTGGGTTTCTTACAGTCACGTATTTTACGTTTGGGTTACGTACAGCTAATCATCGTGTTCGTGAATAGTAGTTTTTTTAATTCCCCTACCCATAATAGGTAGGCAGGAGTGCCCTTCCATGCCCATGTGACCAGAGTACGTTAATTACCTGTTTAATAAGGATAGGGTTATGCAATCACGTAAGGTCACACCACTCCCCGCTATTTTTGTTTTGTTTTGTGTTGCATGGAAAGGATAGCCGCCACCTGTATTAGTAAAGGATTTGATCTGAGATTCGGGCGGACAGATAGCCGAGCTAGTAGCGCCAACTCGAAACCCAGATCTGACTATAGTTAGGTGTTATGGGGATACAATAATACAATTATACTCAGACATATAAGCAAACGAAAGCACAAAAACAAGCACGCACACACACACACACACACACACACACACACACACACACACACACACACACACACACACACACACACACACACACACACACACACACACACACACACACACACACACACACACACACACACACACACACACACACACACACACACACACACACACACACACACACACACACACACACACACACACACACACACACACACACACACACACACACACACACACACACACACACACACACACACACACACACACACACACACACACACACACACACACACACACACACACACACACACACACACACACACACACACACACACACACACACACACACACACACACACACACACACACACACACACACACACACACACACACACACACACACACACACACACACACACACACACACACACACACACACACACACACACACACACACACACACACACACACACACACACACACACACACACACACACACACACACACACACACACACACACACACACACACACACACACACACACTCACACACACACACACACACACACACACACACACACACACACACACACACACACACACACACACACACACACACACACACACACACACACACACACACACACACACACACACACACACACACACACACACACACACACACACACACACACACACACACACACACACACACACACACACACACACACACACACACACACACACACACACACACACACACACACACACACACACACACACACACACACACACACACACACACACACACACACACACACACACACACACACACACACACACACACACACACACACACACACACACACACACACACACACACACACACACACACACACACACACACACACACACACACACACACACACACACACACACACACACACACACACACACACACACACACACACACACACACACACACACACACACACACACACACACACACACACACACACACACACACACACACACACACACACACACACACACACACACACACACACACACACACACACACACACACACACACACACACACACACACACACACACACACACACACACACACACACACACACACACACACACACACACACGCACGCACGCACGCACGCACGCACGCACGCACGCACGCACGCACGCACGCACGCACGCACGCACGCACGCACGCACGCACGCACGCACGCACGCACGCACGCACGCACGCACGCACGCACGCACGCACGCACGCACGCACGCACGCACGCACGCACGCACGCACGCACGCACGCACGCGCACGCGCACGCGCACGCGCACGCGCACGCGCACGCGCACGCGCACGCGCACGCGCACGCGCACACGCACACGCACACGCACACGCACACGCACACGCACACGCACACGCACACGCACACGCACACGCACACGCACACGCACACGCACACGCACACGCACACGCACACGCACACGCACACGCACACGCACACGCACACGCACACGCACACGCACACGCACACGCACACGCACACGCACACGCACACGCACACGCACACGCACACGCACACGCACACGCACACGCACACGCACACGCACACGCACACGCACACGCACACGCACACGCATACGCACACGCACACTGCTGCCTACGCCGCCTTGCCTCAGGCCCATGCATTCACACACGCATACATTGAATCAAGTGAAGAATATACAAAAATAGACACAGATGAGGATAGGAAAGTAAATGAAATAAATGAACATAAGAGGGCAGGACCAACTCAAATACATATTAACCCGCGCACTGCAGGGGCTTTGCGCCGAACACGAACTGCAGGGGGGGTTGATTTCCGCCCCCCCCCCCCCTGAGATCTCGAAAATTACGCTACGTAGCGAGAAGCGGAAAAGGGCGTTTGATAGCTTGATACATGTTCTATCGAAAGTATTTCAGTGTTCTTTTAGGTCAGATCAAAATTGAGGTCACCAGAGGTCATCGAAGGTCAAATTTTCCAGATTTGTCCTGTTTTAGAACATCGCTCCAGAAATTCCCATATATCTCAGAAACCATTCTAGTTAGAAACAAACGGAAAAAGCAAACGCCAGCCAGTGAAATTTACAATCGCTAAGGTGCTCTTAGATTTGATCTCAGGTCAATATTTGAGGCTCCAGAGGTCAAAAAGAAAAGAAAAGACGTTTTTTTAGCTAAATCGTTTTTGCTATTAACTTTTTACTTAAAACATATAACGGAAAACTGTTTACGCCATTGTGTTTATCTTGTCAAGGTACTTGAATGATATATATGGTGACCTTGTTAAGTCAACTTAACAATTTGACCTCAGGTCAAGGTCAAGTGGTGACCTAAGTAGGGAATGTTGCATATGGGAAGACGTACCTCGACGAGACAAACACATTGATGTCTGTTTTACTTCTCTATCTTCATTATGTCGGGAGTTATTGACAAAAAAAGTGATGGTGATCTCGCATGACCTCAAATGACCCAATAGGGGTCACTGAACAAGAATTACATTTGGATCATCAATAATATCCTATAATAACATGATCCAGAAGCAATTGGACTAATATCATGCATATCCTTGGAATAGGAAGCATTTGTATATTTCCCCATTGACTTATTATGGGGAGGTTACGAAATTGACCTGACCTTAAGTCACCGATATCAAAATTCCGAGATAAACGAATTGTAAGTACTTATGCTCTCATGACATCCTGTAAGTGTCAAACTGATCGGTGAAAAACTCTGGCTTTGGCACAACTGCAAACATTTTTGGTGGTGGGGTCACTTGACCTGGTCTGGTGACCTGACCTGAGATGACCCGAGGATATTTTTTTCAAAGTGTGCGCAATTGATGTCCTAATAGGTGTGCCAAAACCCGGCGGCGCTGCGCACCGCCGTTTTTTCGCTATCTTCGAAAAACCTGAGGGGGGGCGGAAATCACCCCCCCCCCCCCCCCCCCCCCCCCCCCCGCCCTGCAGTGCGCGGGTTAAGAAGTAAATATAACGCTACCACTACAGATACATAATTAGTACTGGTGCAGAATATACTTATGAACATATTTCTTTAGGGCATCCTTATTCCTAGGAACATTATCAATATCATTAAATAACTTACAAGCTATTGTATTCCACGCCCTAGGAGCAGAGACAGATAGTGAAAATGCTTTATAATTTGTACGTGCATGTGTAATTATAAAGTGTTGAATAGCTCTGGTGTTGACTGGCTCATGGTATCTAAACATTTCAAAAATTGGACGAGGAAGAGCTTCTTTTACATAGCCCAAAAGTATGACTATTTGCTGTTGGTTTACCAAATCTGGAAACTTTAACATGTTGTATTTAACAAAAAGTTCTCTAGTGTGGTTCAGGTATGACTTTTTATCAATGAATCTGATTGCTCGCTTCTGTAGTCTGACTAGTTTATCAATTCTGGTTGGATAATTGCTTCCCCAGACAGCAGCACAGTAGTTTGAATAAGGGAGCATTATAATATTGTATAAGAGATAAAAGATGCTTGGATGAGATATAAAATTTGGCACGTCCCATGATACCTATATTTCGACTTATAATAGATGTTACATTATTGATATGAGTTTGCCACTTGAGGCTTTCATCAACAATTACTCCAAGATATTTGACAGACTCCTTTCTTGCAATCTGTGAATTATTTATTTTAATATCTAAATCATCTACAGACTTTCTTGAAAAATTTGGTAGTAGGTATTTGACACATTTAAAGAAAGCCTATTTGACTGAAACCATTTAGTAACCATGGGTAGTACTGCATAAAGTGTATTTTGTAGCTCTGTCAATCGATGAGCTTTAATAGCAATAGCCGTGTCATCTGCAAACAAGTAAAAGTGAGGTTGATTATAAATGTTTGAAATATCATTAATATATATAATAAAAAGCAAGGGACCCAAAATTGAACCCTGTGGGACACCCATTTCAACCTTTGCCTCCTCAGATAAATAAGAATTAATTTGAGTTCTTTGCTTTCTATTAGTAAGGTATGATTTGAAAATGTGGTGAAGTTTCTTCTTATACCAATAAAATGAAGTTCGTTAAGTAAAATATCCAAGCAAACGGTATCAAATGTTTTTTTTAGATCGAGATATAGCACACAAGTGACAATGTTTTCTAGAAGTGAGCTAGTTATCTTATCTGTCAAATGTACAATGGGCATGTATGTGCTATGTTTCTTTCTAAAGCCAAATTGAAGGGAATTTAATAAATTGTGTTCATTAACATAAGTTAAAATTAAAGAATGCAATATTTTTTTCCAAAAGTTGTGTGGTGGGCCGTGTAGCTGCCAATTTCAAACTGAGTTTACCATTCATTGCTTTTTGGCGTATTATTTCTCAGGATCCCAGGATCACTGATTTCCCAAGTTCCCGGCAAATTTCACAAGGTTCTCATGCGACAGTCAATTTCGCTACCAGCTTGTTGCCACTCGTTATAACGCAAGTCAATGGGCCGGCCTGTCGCGCGATACCGGCAGCGAAAAACCCACAGTGCATATGAAAAACCTTCAGTGCATATACATAAAAACCGATCGCCCCAAAGAAACGCGGCTGCTAATTAACTATGCCCTTAAATCTGTACGATCCAGAAAACCGCTCGTTGATATTTTTGCTTGCAAGCATACCTGTGTTGTATTATGTGTGAACTCAATTAAGCATATAGTTTGTTGCGTGACAATTAATTTGGTTGTGCGACGTCAAGATGTCGCGATGGCCTGGGAGGATTGAACGGATATCTCCCCCCCCCCCCCACCCACACCCCGAACGCGGGAGGGGGACGGCGGGAAGAGGCAGGTTCCAATTTTCTCGAAATTAAACATGGATCATGTGGCAGTTGACTTGAAAGAAATTAAAAAAATATATCCATTTGGCCCTTTACATTTGTAAGACTTCAGATGTTCCTATACATCCTGCTCCAACGTGATCACGCCCATGCAATGGCGTGCCCAGGATTCACTCCAGGGGGGGCAATTTTTGGTCAGGGGGGCATAAGGTACCCCCACAAAAAAAAACTCACCGGATTTGGCCCACTGTATTTTTAGAGGGGCATATTTTCAACATCTCTTCCTTTAAACAAAAATATTTTTCCGACCAAAGGGAATTGCCTTCAGTACGGACCTTCAGGGGAGGGGGAATTGCCTCATCTCCCCCTTGTGTACGCCTATGGCAGTGATGGACAAGAGCTCTGCCACGTTCCGAAAGGGGGGAGGGGCAGAGGCATTCAGAAGTCGATTCTTTTCATGCAACGCCCATAGGCGTAATGTTAAGAGTCCCAAAATTGTTGGGGACACGCTCCCTCCCCCGCCTGTGACGGGGCCCCTGGTGATGGAGCGAAAGGAGGCGATGTAGGGCGGATCCAAAGTCTAGGAAAGGGTGGGCCAAAGGGCGCAAAAACAATGTGCAGACCAATCTAATCTATCGCAAAACTACCCTTAAAACATACTTGGGACCATTTTCCTCAGGCTTTAACAAAATCGCCTAAGTCACATTTTTCTACTGAAACTTTCACGTATTTTGTTTCTCTCACAAAACATGAGACACACAACCAAGTGCAACAAACAAGGCTCATTCTCTTGCTCGGTTCTGCCGGGTTCTGATTCTCCGACAACGGCATAAACTTCCCCAAAGCCCGATATTTGTCGCTTCACTTACACAAATCTGTAAAATCTGTCGCCAACGCTCGCTACCAAGTTACCGAAAAAAATAGACCTCTGACAATACCCCAACAAATACAGAAAACAAGAACATGCAATTGATATGAATTAGACCTGTTTACATAGCATAAAACAAATCCATTCCGTGGAAATAATTTGCGTGGAATGGAAACCTATTAGCCTTTTCGATCGAAATTTCCCTAGCCTCAAAAGATTGGTCGAGTTTGTTTCAAAACAGCCCCAAGAGCACGATAATACACAGAGCAACTCTTACATATGATGTTAAATCTTGTTTTACCTACTCGCAAGTTAAATAGCAGGTGTTAAATATCAATGACTTTTGGTAAAAATATGTTCCTGGATGTTCGGTGTTTCACATTTATATTTCTCCAGAATATGCCTGAATGTCTCACATATGGTAACTTATCTGTTCGGTCGATAGCCGTACAGCTACCAAACTTTTCCGTCGAACATCTATCCAATACAATACAAAAACATAGTCACTATTTTGGTGAAAATCTGGAAAAGTATGTCATATTACATTTTGAATAAAGCTTCTTTGATTTCTTTGAAACATATATTACAAATTATTAGACGGAAATTTGCATAATCAATGCAGCAACTTTATTCAAATGCAATGTGTTACCAACAGCAAAGAATTTGGTCTCCCTGTATTGGACAGGCTCCCCAACAGACGGCTGTTCTCAGGCGCGAACCCACTACTGCCCGACACGGGTACTTTTGGCTGCTCGGTCACCCGCCTGGCCCAGTACGCACCGCCTTAGACAACCTGGCGACCCCGGACTCCTCCGGGGGCCCCATATTGATGCCAGGCTTAGTGCGGACACCCGATCAACACAGACCGCCGTTGGGGAGGGCTCCCGCCCTCAAGAGATCCACAAATCCATGCCTCCGGGTAGCCGGATTACAGGAGCGCGTCACCACTCCCAGCGAGGGATACCTAGATAGCACAGGATGTGTTGTGGCCTGCTTGCGATAGGTGGCAAAGTTAATTGTTAATATTGATGCCGGGTCGCCGCTTCTGAATTGTTTCTACATCGGGCTTTGATTTATGATAATTATTCGCATTTTACCACTTATTTTAACTTCACACGGTCTTCCCAACGTTCGCATACCGCCAGCATATTATGCCGTCGGTTGCTATTCCATTTACTATCGCTCTGGTCTCACCCGAGCTCAGTGCCCGGCTAGCTCAGTCGGTAGAGCATGAGAATCTTAATATCAGGGTCCTGGGTTCGAGCCCCACGTTGGGCTATTTTTTTCGCTCACGCTACGTTCGGCATCACCACCATTTGCTAAACATCCCTTCTTATAACAAGTTAACTTAAAGTTGAATCTTTAAAATCTAAAATCTGTCTTTTTTTAGAATTGTGTAACGAGAGGGAGTAATGAGATGAAATTAGAAAGAAATACAACTGAAGCGGACTTTCGAAGTAGGTCCTCACGGCACAAATGGTGATGGCACACGTGTGGCCAAATGGTGATGGCACTTGCGAATATTTCGGTGGGTTTCTTAAAGGGACTGTCCCACCTTCCCAAAAGTTTTCAAATGTACACTGCTTGTGGCGCAAAATATGAAGTAATTGCTGCTGAACACGATTATGACATTTATTTCTCGCAAACAGTGCTCAATTTCATAAAAAGTTAAGTTTTAATACTTTGGTTGATGACGTCATATTGAGCTCTAGAGAGCTACACAGAAACCATTTACGCTGCCAAAGTATGGGTACAATGATTTCGAGACAATTCTGGCGCTTTGAATACAAAACAAACCAATTACCAGACCATTGAAACGTAGCAAATATCTCCAAGGTTCACATTAAAACAAGTCGACTACCATTACCGGTTGGGTAAAGAGAGACGGCGCTGTCGGTTTAGAGGCCCTATTCAAATACACATGGGCCTTATTTTTTACAGATGTCAAAATCAAACTCGAATATCTTTTTGATTAGATCATTGTGGTTGTTTTAACTGCTACCCTACTATATTGCAATGCAAATCCAACAACATGGCTATCTCAACTCAAATATAATGTTAAGGTGGGACATTCGCTTTAAAGGCACGTATTTTACGTTTGGGTCACGTACAGATAATCATCGTGAATAGTAGTGTGATCAAAATATTTATACTCCTTGCTTTTCAGTATCACTACTGAAGGTGGATTGTTAGGTTTTTGTGTCTCATTCTACCTGATCCTCGTAGCATCGTGTCAGAAAATACATAATTATGAATGGTACCCGACACATTTGAAGGGGAAAAACAGGAATATAGAAGCGCCAGGAACAGTGTGTGTGGGGGGGGGGAGGAGGCAGTGCAATGTTCCTCCTGTTTTGAGAGAAGTCCAATCCTCCCATAAACTCAAATGTCTCGATGTTGACATTTTAGTGTGTGTGTGGGGGGGGGGGGGGTAGTGAAACGTTTCTCCTGTTTTGAAAGAAATCCAATCCTCCCATAAACTCAAATGCCTTGACGTTGACCTTTGACCCGAGGTTTACCTAATATGTGACCTCAATTCCATAATTTCGAGCATGCTTTCTATGCGACTCACTGAGAGCTTTCGAATGCCGCATTGCGCGTCTCGCTGCGACCATCAGTTCCGGAGATAACGAGGGGGACAATATTTTCCCCCTCCCCGGTCAATGCCGGGTTAAACCCAGATAAAAGAAAGTGCATACTTTTAGCTCCCTGATTGATCAGCTATCGATTGATATGCTACATGTTCAAACCGATGCCGTAAATTGAAGCAGAAACGCCGTGTCGCGCTAAAATGTCGTTCTCGCACACTTTAACGGTAACACCAAACCGTGGAGACTGCATTAGCGTATACAACGGCAGCACTAACTCCTGGAGACTGCATTAGCGTACAAAACAACATCACCAAGTACTGGCGACCACTATACTGTGAACGGCAGACCGCTTGACACCCTAATTTTCGGCGATCAATTTTTGAAGCAACCAACGGGCATGAAGGAATTTCTCGCAATGGATATTTCAGACCTGCGCTAATTTGTATCATTAAGGTCGGTTAACGTCAGACGAAAATTTAGTACACTTGCCATTCGCGCGTAATGTTAAAACTCTCGCAGGGAATTCAATCGGTAGGTAGAGGCTATCATGAAAGGGTGGGGCTATGCTCTGGCGTCAGAACTTAGCTTCGCCCTGGCTGAATTTCGGCATAATTCCCACATTCATTTTGATGCGCTCTTTCGATTGGTGGCATTTGTGAGGCCGTGCGGTGCACCGTCTGTCCGTAAAAAGGTACATCAGGTCGATTTTGAGGGATTTTGGTAGTTTGACCTTGATGAATGGCCTTAGGTGACCTTGATCGAAATTTCGGCAAAAGTCTCACCTGTATTGTGATGCGCTCTTTCGATTGGTGCCCTTTAACCCTATTCCCTGCGGGGAAGATTCTGCCCCCCCCCCCCCCCCCTGGTAGTTTTTTCACTTCCCGCTTCTAAACCATTAGGCTTAGCGTCCTGAAACTGTTTCACTTTTTCTCAAATTGAATGGCGCGTGTTGTGTCAAAATTTTGACAAATCAGTCTAGCAGAGGCGGTTCCAGGTTTTGGGGAGGGTGTTACGAATGCGGTTTTGCGGCGCATACTTCCTTCGTGGTTTGCAGTGCAATAAATGCGTCAGAAACAATTTCAATGCAATATGCATCATAGATACTGGGATTGTACATGTTTTTTGGGCAGAGGCGCACTCAGGATAAAAAAAATGGGAGGCGATACCCACCCTCAAATTAGGTCCAACTTCAAATTAGTAAGATGATAAAAGCGTTACGCGCATGGTGCCCCCAATGTTTTTCCTGGATCCGCCTATGCGCAATATATCAAATTTAACAAATTACAGCATATAATACCCACATGTGACGTTCATGACGTTCCAAACAATCACGAACAGCACATATTTTTTCTCTCAGAAAATCCCCTTCCCCATTTTACATTCCCTGAATACGCCTATGATTTTATTTTGTTTTTTGTCTTTAGATATATTAAAGACCAGTACATTTGAAGCTCAAAAACGTTTAGGGCATGAAAATCGGATTTGTGCCCCCTGGCCCCTATTTTTAAACCACACAAAAATGTCGGGGTCCAAAAAGAGAGATATTTTCATGACGCATCGAATTGCGTTTTTTCCATCGAAATCTACCGAGCGGTTCTCGAGATCTCGGGGGGGGGGCAGAATCTGCCCCCCCCCCCCCCCCGCAGGTTAACGTAATTCTGGCCGCCCGCAGGGAATAGGGTTAAGAAACCTTGCAATGCACCGTTTGTCTGTAAAAAGGTACATAAGGTCGATTTTGAGTGATTTTATCATTTGACCTTGATATTTGACCTTGGATGCCCTTGATTGAAATTTCGGTTGAAATCACACTTGCATGTTGATGCGCTCTTTCGATTGGTGCCCTTTTAAAATAACGTGCATTGTATCGTTTGTCCGTACAAAAGGTACATAAGGTCGATTTTGAGGGATTTGGATAGTTTGACCTTGATGGGTGACCTTGGGTGACCTGTATCGAAATTTCGGCGGACGTTCCGCCTGTATTTTGATGCGTTCTTTCGATTGGTGTCCTTTAAAATAAAACGTGCAATGCACCATTTGCCCGTACAAAGGTACACAAGGTCGATTTTGAGGGATTTTGATATTTTAACCTTCATGAGTGACCTTGGGTGACCTGGATCGAAATTTCGGTAGAAGTCCCAATTGCATTTTGGTGCGCTCTTTCGATTGGTGCCCTTAAGAACGTGCAATGTACCGTTTTGTACAAAGGTCGATTTGAAGGATTTTGATAGTTTGACCTTGATGAGTGACCTTGGGTGATCTCGATTGAAATTTCGACGTAAGTCTGACCTGCGTTTTGATTAGTTCTTTCGATTGGTGGCATTTGTGAGGCCGTGCGGTGCACCATATTTCCGTAAAAAGGTACACAATCTACTTTACTCATTTTACCTTGACCTTTGACCTTGACATTAAAAACAACATCAGATTTGTAATCCTCGTATGCGACTTGACCTACATGCGTGTTTTGGGCGAAAAAGTTAGCCGTTGCAAATTTATTTTTCGTTGGCTGTTGGCAAGTTTCACGGACATGCCTATGTATCGCATCGGATGTCTGAGAGGCGGTGAGTGCCGTAATATTGAAGGATGAGCTTCTTTGCATTCTAATTAAAGGAAATAGTTCACCTTCAACATTAGTTTTAAACTGAGATAGCAGTTTTGTAGCCCGTGTTGGGAAACCCCTATCTGCAAGTTTTATTGACTGAGAAGACTCTCCAGCCGAATATATGTGAGTTTTTGGCGAAGGAATGCGGTGCTGGCGAAATAATGTTGTAATGGTTCTAGCACGAGCAGATGTTATACCATCAGCCAATCAGCTTGCAGCTGGTGCTAGCAAGCGATCGCCGGCCGCCGGTTGGCACATCTCCAATGCGAGTCTATCTTTACGCGACAACTTTCGAATCTGATTGGCTGAACCATTGTTTACATTCGCGTGACGTCAGGACTCTAACTCAGAGAGTATGCATATAGTTTTGATAAACAATAAAAGTTTACGGCCTTCTGTCCTGAATCGGCGCGATATAAGGCCATTTTTGACAATATAAAAAGAAATTGTATTACAAAATATAATCAAATCCTGTTGGGTAAAAATTTTCCAAGGTGAACTATTTCCTTTAACTTGGTTGGTGACGTAAAGGTCATTTAGACATCGTGTACCGATTGAGGGGGCACATTGCTTTCTATAAAGGATTGATTTGTTGTAAAATGACATTTTACTTGACATTGTTGAGGCCATACATTTGTTACGACGAGAATACGTATATCTCGGTTTCTTGTTATCGAATGTATATATTAATATTTTGCAGGAAATGGTTTAGTTTACAATTATTCATGGGATTAGGTAATAGGTTTCTTTGTAGAAATATGCAATGCGTAAGGAAATTGAAATGGGTATGCCTAGTAATGGGGGGGGTATAGGTACGTGTATGTCAAATGTGGGTATAGGGGTCATATGTATCCTGTACCTATGCTGCCCTACTAGGCGATTTATGTGTGTTTGATTATGCATGTTGATGTATGTATGTGTGCAATTGTACGTATGGCGTGTGGCGATGTATGTATGTTGTGCAACCTAGTATGGGCCCCTGAGGCTCGTTGCTGCAACTATTCGTTTATGTCTTTATGTTTTATGCGTTGCTTAAATCGGACGGTCGTGGGTATCTCCTGGTAGCTCAGTTGGTAGAGCGGTGGACTGTAGTGTTATTGATCAGAAATCCATAGGTCGCTGGTTCAAATCCGGCCCGGGAGACTTTTTCCGTGCTGTTGTTGATCCGCTCGCGTATCCCGTTGTGTGCAAAATATTGCAACATCGAAACCATGGCATTCCACGTTATGGCTCAGTCAAGCATATCCTCTCATATCAACCGCTACCCCATCTTTCTAAAAAGGCGTTTGTCGATGGTTACTGCTTTGTCTAAGTTTCACTCGCCGGTCCAAAGCACACACTAAAACAGCTGTTTCCCGTAACTAGTGGTATCCAATCGGTTACCGAAATTTTGGTAACCGAAAAAATGTAGTGACCGATTTGGTAATCGGTCGGTCAGGCCTCGTAGCCAGACCTTCGGCAAGGCAGGGGCATGGCATCCCCAGAGGGCACCCTCGCCCCCCCCAAAAAAAAATTACCGCGAAATGGTATCTCCTCGGATTTAGGCCTCTATAATTTGCAGGGGTCCTAAATTATCGCATAAAAAACGTCGGACAGACCCATGCTGAACAGACCCCATGCGTAGATTGACTTATAAGTACGTAGTCTGATACAAAATAATGTGCGGCAACTGACAACCCTTTGGCACTATGTGAAGTATTAAAACGCGCACCGACGTGGGGTGCGGATATCCGCCCATCCGAGGTTTTCGTAAATATTGGGTTAAACGGCGGTGTGTAGCGCCACCAAAAATAGCATAGCTCTTTGGGCTTCAATTATCCACATTTTATGTAATTTTGTATCTCGAGTCATCTCAGGTCAGGTCAACAGGTCATGTTAAGTGAACCCACCTCCAAGCATGTTTTTGAAAGTTAAGTGACCCCATCTCCAAGCTAGTTTTTTAAATTCGTACCAAAGCCACAGTGATTGACCGAGCGGTTTCAAACTCACAGGACTTAATAAGGTCATACGTACCTACAATTAATTTGTCTTGGATTTATAATATCAGTGACCTAAGGTCAGATCCAGGGGTGCAAACAGACATTCGTCAATGAGGCGGGGAGGCATAGCATCTCGAGGGGCCCTCTCGATCAAAACCACACCCCCCCCCCCCCTCCAAAAAATAATGGCGCGAAATAGCATATACTCGGATTTGGGCCACTATATTTTGTCG
Organism: Chirona hameri; assembly: GCA_036785665.1. Lineage (NCBI taxonomy): Eukaryota > Metazoa > Arthropoda > Thecostraca > Balanomorpha > Balanidae > Chirona > Chirona hameri. Next base: position 82,815 of record JAXIVJ010003158.1, on the reverse strand, counting down.
GGCCCCTAAATAGTTGCAACAAAAACGTCAGACAGGTCCATTTCGAACAGAACCTATGCGTAGATTGACTGATAAGTTCTTAGTCTGATAAAAAGAAAATGCGGCAATTGATCCCTGTTGGCACCATGATGTGAAGTATTAACACGCGCACCGACTTGGGGGCGGATATTCGTCCCCTGAGGATTTCGCAAATATTGAAAAACGTCGACACGCAGCGCCGCCAAACTTGGCGTAACTCTTTCGGGAACAATCACCCAAATTGTGTGCCATTTTTTAATCTCGAGTCATCTCAGGTCAGGTCAACAAGTCACGTTAACTGATCCCACCTCCAAGCAAGTTTTTTAAAGTTTGTGGTCGTGCTAAAGTGATCGACCGAGCGATTTGAAACTCACAGGATTCATTTAGGCCATAGCCCATAAGTACCTACAATTCGTATATCTCGAATTTGTAATATCGGTGACCGAAGGTCAATTCGATTTGATACACTTCCATTATAAGTAAATGGAGAAATGAAAACACGTAGAAATCCACAGAAAACGCTTAAATTTGACCAGTTTTCACCAGGTGCCTACACTATTCTTGTGCCAAATGCAAAGATCCAAGTCACATTTTTGTTATGTGACCTCTTCGAAGTCAACTCAGGTGACCCAAGAGGTTACGTGTTTTTTTAATTCAATAACTCTTTGCTAAATGAAGGTAGAGTAATGGAGTTATCAACATGGTATTTCGCTCGTCGAGACACGTTGATTGATGTAAAATTTTAACTTGATCTGCCTTGACCTGAGCACAGGACAGGTCAATTTTTGAATATGACCTAACTAGGTTATGATCATCCGATATACCATTCGATGTGTCTCGACAGAGAAACACAATGGTGACAACTGTAAGTATCACTCATGCAAAAGTACTAAAGTACAAAAGTAAGTATCATGCGTATCTCAAAAGTTATTCCCTAAAAAACAATTCCGCTGTTTTAAGAATGTTTCACGTTCGATTGCCTTCCCTGAGCTAGCTATTGACCCGAGATCAAATCTGATGAAGCCTGAGTGACAACAAATTAAATTATCTTTCGCACTGGCGGATCCAGCCTCTCTCCGTGGGGGGGGGGCATCTTTTTGTGGCAAAAAGGTACCCGATTTCTCCCCGCAGATTTGGGCCGGTCGCCTTGCGTTGGTATTCGAGCTAAGAAATTCACTTTTCAAACTCATAAAAATTGATTTTTTTTCTCCGAAAAAAAGTTTTCCTATTTGGGACGGTCAAAAACACAAAATTTCGAATATTTGAGATGACCATTTTGAAGAGAATGTCATTTATTTTCTTTTGACGTTTTTATTTGCAATTCGCTTCAAAACTCTATTTTCTACGATTGTTCAAACATTTATCGTTCTTCCACCCAAGAATGGCATGACATGGCATCATTCAAACGTCATTATTTCCCACAATACTGCATCAATTTAATTGGACTTTAATTGAGAAGGCGTAGAATGGATGCAGAATAAGGTACTGAAAGTTTGACGTTGATATCTATCATAGTTTTGAAATTATTGAGAAAATCCGGGGGGCTGATTCTGCCCCCCTCCCAGCGGGGTGCGGGTTAAGTGTCACCGGGGCTGCTTGAATTGCATCAGGTGTGCTGTTTTGTCTATCATTGAAAGAAAGGGATACATACAAGCTTCAAATTAAATCACTCATGGGAAGAAAACACTTCCGTTTTCATGAAGTTTTCTCCTAACATCATTGTTTTTAACGTTCAGTGCAGGGAACGTGCGGGGGTGCATACTTGCATTGAATGCCCCCTCCCCTCCCAGATTCTTGCAGGGGGAGGGGCATTTGCCCTTGAAGCCCCCCCCCCCCCCCTCTCCCGCTCTCCTGGATCCGCCAGTAATCTTTCGGACGTTTTTTTTCGCGCGTCGCTACCTCTTTTTGTTCTCGAGATATAGACGGGTTTTGGTAAGGACACCCATTTATGGCCTGAGTTTTACCTTTGTTGACCTCTGGTGACCTCAATGACCTAAATGACCTAACCTAAAATAATTACTTCCTACTTTCATTGGACCTTGTTTGTTTCGAGCTATCTAACTTGTTTCTGTTTCTCGCTATACGTTGCATGACTTTTGAAATCTTATAGAGGCGGGTATCCACCCCCGCCCCCGTCGGTTCGAACTGGTGCGAACTGGTGCGAAACCGTCTGTGCGTGGGTCTGTGCGTGGGTTAACCATGTTAGATGCACGCGCAAGGCACCTTGAAGGTCCCAGCAGCAACACAATCAATAAGAGGCAACGCGAAACGTCTTGCCCTCAATATTTTACGTTGTCCCGATTGCTCACGTTTGTGACATATTACATTGGAAACACATAAATTCGAGGTAATTCACAGTCACTAATGTGTAGACTATGGAGTGTGAAGGCGCTTTACGCGAAACGATCCGTCGTAAGTTTGGAAAGACAACTTCAGAAAATAGCAACGTATAAAACTTCCGTTGAAAATGTTAAGCGTTCACGGGATTTTCAAGTAGCTTGTCTTTGTTTATGGCCACTGGCAATTCCAGCATGGGGGGGGGGCAAGCTGACATGCCCCAAACCGCCGAAATTCGCCCAAAATTTGACATGTTTTCTGATTTAAAAAGACAAATTAACCCGCGCCCCGCTGGGGTATTCGATCAAACACGCTGGGGGGGGGGCAGATTCTTCCCCTCGTTATATTCCGAACCAATAACCGCAGCGAGACGCGCAAGGCCGTAATCGATATCTCTCAATGAGCCGCACACTTACGACATATTTTCAAAATAAGGTCACATCTCAGGACACGGCCAGGTCAAAAGCCAAAATTAAGGTATTTTAGTTTTTGGGCCATACTTTCCATCCAAAGCCTTAGATTGAGACTATTATCGCACAAAGTTCTCTCAAAGATATAATGCATCTCCCGCATTAGGAAAAAGTGAAATTGTAAGGAAAGGTCAAGGTCACAAAAGGTCGCTTTTGGCAAGAGGTCTACGAAGGTTATTTTACACGTAGAATTTGATAGTAGCAGCCATTTTTACAACCTGACACCATATATGGTCAAGGTCAGGTCACATAAGGTCACACTTTGAAATTGATTAATCTAAATCAAAAAGGCATGTTTCTAGACCAGTTTTGTCTCATAAAAACAGTGCTTAAATTTATTTATCTGTATCTGGTCAATAGAAGCCAAAAAAAACGTATCTTAAAAAATGATGTCATGAATTACTTCTACTTACGGAGCCATAAGTCAATTAAGATATTGCTTTGAAATTTGGTTTGGGTATCGTCCATACCTGGTTCACTCAGATCTTCAAGAAAAAAATAATGTGAAAAGTTTTCTGATTTTTTTATATTTTTACTTTTAGGAGTCAAAAACCAAAACTTTCTCAAATATGAGGTAGTAGTTTTGAAGAGAATGCCATTTCCTTTCTTTTGACGTTTTGCATTTACAATCTGCTTCAAAACTCGATTGTCTACGTTTGTCAAATATTTATCGTTTTCGATTAAAAATTGCGTGACATGACGTCCTTCAAGCGTCATAATCTCCCAAATGCTACATCAATTTCATTGAACTTTTGTGAACAGACGTAGAATTAATGCAGCATAATGTACTGTAAGTTTTACTTCGAAACCTATCACAGGGGTTGGGCTGATGGGCCGAGGCCTTCTCCTATTGGGCCGAGGGGCCCTTCGGGCCCCTCGACCCAATGGGGGGACAAGTGCCCCTTGTGCCCCCTGGCTGCGCCCCTGGGGTATGGGGGTCATATGTATCCTGTACCTATGCTGCCCTACGAGGCGATTTATGTGTGTTTCATTATGCATGTTGATGTATGTATGTGTTCATTTGTATGTATGGCGTATGGCGATGTATGTATGTTGTGCAACCTAGTATGGGCCCCTGAGGCTCGTTGCTGCACATATTCGTTTATGTCTTTATGTTTTATGCGTTGCTTAAATCGGACGGTCGTGGGTATCTCCTGGTAGCTCAGTTGGTAGAGCGGTGGACTGTAGTGTTATTGATCAGAAATCCATAGGTCGCTGGTTCAAATCCGGCCCGGGAGACTTTTTCCGTGCTGTTGTTGATCCGCTCGCGTATCCCGTTGTGTGCAAAATATTGCACTATAGAAACCATGGCATTCCACGTTATGGCTCAGTCAAGTTATCTTATCTTATGTCAACCGCTAACCCATCTTTCTAAAAAGGCGTTTGTCGATAGTTACTGCTTTGTCTAAGTTTCACTCGACGGTCCAAAGCACCCACTAAAACAGCTGTTTCCCGTATCAATCGGTTTCCGGTTTCCGAAAAAAAACGCAAAAATGTTGTGACCGATTTGGTAATAATCGGTCGGTCAGGCCTCGCAGCCAGACTTTCGGCAAGGCAGGGGCACGGCATCCCCAGAGGGCCCCCTCGGCCAACCCCCCCCCCCCCCCCCCAAAAAAAAAAACGCGAAATTGTAGCTCCTCGGATTTAGGCCTCTATATTTTGCAGGGGTCCTAAATTATCGCATAAAAACGTCAAACAGACCCATGCTGAACAGACCCCATGCGTAGATTGACTGATAAGTGCGTAGTCTGATACAATATACTGTGCGGCAACTAACTCCCTTTGGCACCATGTGAAGTATTAACACGCGCACCGCCGTGGGGTGCGGATATCCGCCCATCAGAGGTTTTCGTAAATATTGGGAAAACGGCGGTGTGTAGCGCCACCAAACTTAGGATAGCTCTTTGGGCTTCAATTATCCAAATTTTATGTAATTTTGTATCTCGAGTCATCTCAGGTCAGGTGCACAGGTCTTGTTAAGTGAACCCACCTCTAAGCAAGTTTTTGAAAGTTAAGTGACCCCACCTCCAAGCAAGTTTTGAAATTCGTGCCAAAGCCACAGTGATTGACCGAGCGGTTTCAAAATCACAGGACTTAATAAGGTCATACGTACCTACAATTCGTTAATCTTGGATTTCTAATATCGGTGACCTAAGGTCAGATCCAGGGGCGCATATAGACATTCGTCAATGAGGGGGGCACAGCATCCCGAGGGGCCCTCTTGATCAAAACCACACCCCCCTCCAAACAAAATGGCGCGAAATGGTGTATCCTCGGATTTGGGCCACTATATTTTGCCGGGCCCCTAAATAGTCGCAACAAAAAACGTCGGACAGGTCCATGTCGAACAGAACCTATGCGCAGATTGACTGATAAGTTCTTAGTCTGATAAAAAAAAAATGCGGCAATTGATCACTGTTGGCACCATGATGTGAAGTATTAACACGCGCACCAACTTGGGGGCGGATATTCGTCCCCTGAGGATTTCAC
>JAXIVJ010003158.1:7500-72500 GCA_036785665.1 Chirona hameri | reverse complement strand
TGAGAGCTTTCGAATGCCGCATTGCGCGTCTCGCTGCGACCATCAGTTCCGGAGATAACGAGGGGGACAATATTTTCCCCCTCCCCGGTCAATGCCGTGTTAAACCCCAATAAAAGAAAGTGCATATTTTTAGCTCCCTGATTCATCAACTATCGATTGATATGCTACATGTTCAAACCGATGCCGTAAATTGAAGCAGAAACGCCGTGTCGCGCTAAAATGTCGTTCTCGCACACTTTAACGGTAACACCAAACCGTGGAGACTGCATTAGCGTATACAACGGCAGCACTAACTGCTGGAGACTGCATTAGCGTACAAAACAGCATCACCAAGTACTGGCGACCACTATACTGTGAACGGCAGACCGCTTGGGACCCTAATTTCCGGCGATCAATTTTTGAAGCAACCAACGGGCATGAAGGAATTTCTCGCAATGGATATTTCAGACCTGCGCTAATTTGTATCATTAAGGTCGGTTAACGTCAGACGAAAATTTAGTACACTTGCCATTCGCGCGTAATGTTAAAACTGTCGCAGGGAATTCAATCGGTGGGTAGAGGCTATCATGAAAGGGTGGGGCTATGCTCTGGCGTCAGAGCTTAGCTTTGCCCTGGCTGAATTTCGGCATAATTCCCACCTCCATTTTGATGCGCTCTTTCGATTGGTGGCATTTGTGAGACCGTGCGGTGCACCGTCTGTCCGTAAAAAGGTACATCAGGTCGATTTTGAGGGATTTTGGTAGTTGACCTTGATGAATGGCCTTAGGTAACCTTGATCGAAGTTTCGGCAAAAGTCTCACCTGTATTGTGATGCGCTCTTTCGATTGGTGCCCCTTAACCCTATTCCCTGCGGGGAAGATTCTGCCCCCCCCCCCCCCCCCCGGTAGTTTTTTCGCTTCCCGCTTCTAAACCGTTAGGCCTAGCGTCCTGAAACTGTTTCACTTTTTCTAAAATTTAATGGCGCGTGTTGTGTCAAAATTGTGAAAAATCAGTCTAGCAGAGGCGGTTCCAGGTTTTGGGGAGGGTGTTACGAATGCGGTTTTGCGGCGCATACTTCCTTCGTGGTTTGCAGTGCAATAAATGCGTCAGAAACCATTTCAATGCAATATGCATCATAGATACTAGGATTGTACATGTTTTTGGGGCAGAGGCGCACTCAGGATAAAACAATGGGAGGCGATACCCACCCTCAAATTAGGTCCAACTTCAAATTAGTAAGATGATAAAAGCGTTACGCGCATGGTTCCCCCCCCCCCCCCCCCCCCCCCCCCCCCCCTCCCCCCAATGATTTTTTCTCGATCCGCCTATGCGCAATATATCAAATTTAACAAATTACAGCATATAATACCCACAATGTGACGTTCATGATGTTCCAAACAATCACGAACAGCACATATTTTTTTCTCAGAAATTCCCCCCCCCCATTTTACATTCCCTGAATACGCCTATGATTTTATTTTGTTTTTTGTCTTTAGATATATTACAGACCAGTACATTTGAAGCTCAAAAACGTTTAGGGCATGCAAATCGGATTTTTGCCCCCTGGCCCCTATTTTTAAACCAAACAAAAATGTCGGGGTCCAAAAGAGAGATATTTTCATGACGCATCGAATGGCGCTTTTTCCATCGAAATCTACCGAGCGGTTCTCAAGATCTCTGGGGGGGCAGAATATGCCCTCCCCCCGCAGGTTAACGTAATTCTGGCCGCCCGCAGGGAATAGGGTTAAGAAACCTTGCAATGCAACGTTTGTCCGTAAAAAGGTACATAAGGTCGATTTTGAGGGATTTTATCATTTGACCTTGATATTTGACCTTGGATGCCCTTGATTGAAATTTCGGTTGAAATCACACTTGCATGTTGATGCACTCTTTCGATTGGTGCCCTTTTGAAATAACGTGCATTGTATCGTTCGTCCGTACAAAAGGTACATAAGGTCGATTTTGAGGGATTTGGATAGTTTGACCTTGATGGGTGACCTTGGGTGACCTGTATCGAAATTTAGGCGGACGTTCCGCCTGTATTTTGATGCGTTCTTTCGATTGGTGTCCTTTAAAATAAAACGTGCAATGCACCGTTTGCCTGTACAAAGGTACACAAGGTCGATTTTGAGGGATTTTGATATTTTGACCTTCATGAGTGACCTTGGGTGACCTGGATCGAAATTTTGGTGGAAGTCCCAATTGAATTTTGGTGCGCTCTTTCGATTGGTGCCCTTAAAAAACGTGCAATGCACCGTTTTCCTTAAAAAGGTACAAAGGACGATTTTAAAGGATTTTGAAAATTTGACCTTGATGAGTGACCTTGGTTGAGCTCAATTGAAATTTCGGCGTAAGTCCGACCTGGGTTTTGATTAGTTCTTTCGATTGGTGGCATTTGTGAGGCCGTGCGGTGCACCATATTTCCGTAAAAGGTACACAATATACTTTACTCATTTTACCTTGACCTTTGACCTTGACATTAAAAACAACATTAGATTCGTAATCCTCGTATGCGACTTGACCTACATGCGTGTTTTGGGCGAAAAAGTTGGCCGTTGCAAATTTATTTTTCGTTGGCTGTTGGCAAGTTTCACGGACATGCCTATGTATCGCATCGGATGTCTGAGAGGCGGCGATTGCCGTAATGTTGAAGGATGAGCTTCTTTGCATTCTAATTATCTTGGTTGGTGACGTAAAGGTCACTGAGACATCGTGTACCGATTGAGGGGGCACATTGCTTTCTATAAAGGATTGATTTGTTGTAAAATGACATGTTACTTGGCATTTTTGAGGCCATACATTTGTTGCGAGGATACGAATATCTCGGTTTCTTGTTATCAAACGTATAGATGAATATTTTACAGGAAAGGGTTTAGTTTACAAATATTCATGGGATTAGGTAATAGGTTTCTTTTTAGAAATATGCAATACGTAAGGAAATTGAAATGGGTATGCCTAGTAATGGGGGGGGGTATAGGTACGTGTATGTCAAATGTGGGTATAGGGGTCATATGTATCCTGTACCTATGCTGCCCTACGAGGCGATTTATGTGTGTTTGATTATGCATGTTGATGGATGTATGTGCGCAATTGTATGTATGGCGTGTGGCGAAGTATGTATGTTGTGCAACCTAGTATGGGCCCCTGAGGCTCGTTGCTGCAACTATTCGTTTATGTCTTTATGTTTTATGCGTTGCTTAAATCGGACGGTCGTGGGTATCTCCTGGTAGCTCAGTTGGTAGAGCGGTGGACTGTAGCGTTATTGGTCAGAAATCCATAGGTCGCTGGTTCAAATCCGGCCCGGGAGACTTTTCCGTGCTGTTGTTGATCCGCTCACGTATCCCGTTGTGTGCAAAATATTGCACCATCGAAACCATGGCATTCCACGTTATGGCTCAGTAAATTTAAACATCTCATGTCAACCGCTAACCCATCTTTCTAAAAAGACGTTTGTCGATGGTTACTGCTTTGTCTAAGTTTCACTCGACGGTCCAAAGCACCCACTAAAATAGCTGTTTCCCGTATCAATCGGTTTCCGAAATTTTGGTAACCGAAAAAATGTTGTGACCGATTTGGTAATCGGTCGGTCAGGCCTCGCAGCCAGACCTTAGCCAAGGCAGGGGCACGGCATCCCCAGAGGGCCCCCTCGGCCAAAGCCCCCCCCCCCCCCAAAAAAAAAACGCGAAATTGTAGCTCCTCGGATTTAGGTCTCTATATTTTGCAGGGGTCCTAAGTTATCGCATAAAAACCTCGAACAGACCCATGCTGAACAGACACCATGCGTAGATTGACTGATAAGTGCGTAGTCTGATACAATATAATGTGCGGCAACTGACTCCCTTTGGCACCATGTGAAGAATTAACACGCGCACCGCCGTGGGGTGCGGATATCCGCCCATCAGAGGTTTTCGTAAATATTGGGAAAACGGTGGTGTGTAGCGCCACCAAACTTAGCATAGCTTTTTGGGCTTTAATTATCCACATTTTATGTAATTTTGTATCTCGAGTCATCTCAGGTCAGGTGAACAGGTCATGTTAAGTGAACCCACCTCCAAGCAAGTTTTTGAAAGTTAAGTGACCCCACCTCCAAGCAAGTTTTGAAATTCGTGCCAAAGCCATAGTGATTGACCGAGCGGTTTCAAACTCACAGAACTTAATAAGGTCATACGTACCTACAATTCGTTTATCTTGGATTTATAATATCGGTGACCTAAGGTCAGATCCAGGGGCGCAGACAGACATTCGTCAATGGGGGGGGGCACTCTTGATCAAAACCACACCCCCCCCCCCTCCAAAAAAAATGGCGCGAAATGGTATATCCTCGGATTTGGGCCACTATATTTTGCTGGGCCCCTAAATAGTCGCAACAAAAAACGTCGGACAGGCCCATGTCGAACAGAACCTATGCGTAGATTGACTGATAAGTTCTTAGTGTGATCCCAAAAAAAATGCGGCAATTGATCACTGTTGGCACCATGATGTGAAGTATTAACACGCGCACCGACTTGGGGGCGGATATTCGTCCCCTGAGGATTTCACAAATATTGAAAAACGTCGACACGCAGCGCCAACAAACTTGGCCTAACTCTTTGGGGAACAATCACCCAAATTGTGTGATATTTTTTTTAATATCGAGTCATCTCAGGTCAGGTCAACAAGTCACGTTAAGTGATCCCACCTCCAAGCAAGTTTTTGAAAGTTTGTGGTCGTGCTAAAGTGATCGACCGAGCGATTTGAAACTCACAGGATTCATTTAGGCCATAGCCCATAAGTACCTACAATTCGTATGTCTCGAATTTGTAATATCGGTGACCGAAGGTCAATTCGATTTGATAAACTTCCATTATAAGTAAATGGAGAAAATGAAAACACGTAGAAATCCACAGAAAACGCTTAAATTTGACCAGTTTTCACCAGCTGCCTACACCATTCTTGTGCCAAATGCAAAGATCCAAGTCACATTTTTGTTATGTGACCTCTACGAGGTCAACTCAGGTGACCCAAGAGGTTACGTGTTTTTTATTCAATAACTCTTTGCTAAATGAAGGTAGAGTAATGGAGTTATCAACATGGTGTTTTGCTCGTCGAGACACGTTCGTTGATGTAAAATTTTAACTTGATCTGACTTGACCTGAGCACAGGACAGGTCAATTTTTGAATATGACCTAACTAGGTTATGATCATCCGATATACCATTCGATGTGTCTCGACAGAGAAACACGATGGTGACAACTGTAAGTATCACTCTATCATGCGTATCTCAAAAGTTATTCCCTAAAACAATTCCGCTATTTTAAGAATGTTTCACGTTCGATTGCCTTCCCTGAGGTAGCTATTGACCCGAGATCAAATCTGATGAAGCCTGAGTGACAACAAATTAAATTATCTTTCGCACTGGCGGATCCAGCCTCTCTCCGTGGGCGGCATCTTTTTGTGGCAAAAGGGTACCCCCATTTCTTCCCGCATATTTGGGCCGGTCGCCTTACTTTGGTATTCGAGCTAAGAAATTCACTTTTCAAATTCACAAAAATTGATTTTTTTTTCTCTGAAAAAAGTTTTTCCTATTTTGGACGGTCAAATTTATTTTTTTTAATATTCGAGATAACCATTTTAAAAGAATTAATGTATTTTCTTTTGACGTTTTTATTTGCAATTTGTTTCAAAACTCTATTCTCTACGATTGTTCAAACATTTATCGTTTTTCTGCCCAAAAATGGCATGACATGGCATCATTAAAACGTCATTATTTCTCACAATACTGCATCACTTGAATTGGACTTTAAGTGAGAAGGCGTAGAATTGATGCAGCATAAGGTACTGAAAGTTTGACGTTGATATCTATCATAGTTTTGAAATTATTGAGAAAATCCGGGGGGGGGCTCATTCTGCCCCCCCCCCCCCCCCCCCCCCCCCCCCACCCACCCACCCACCCCAGCGGGGTGCGGGTTAAGTGTCGCCGGGGCTGCTTGAATTGCATCAAGTGCGCTGTTTTGTCTATCATTGAAAAAAGGGATACATACAAACTTCAAATTAAATCACTCGATAGAAGAAAAAACTTCCTAGGTTAAAGAACTTCCTAGAAAAAGCTTCCTAGGTACTTCCTAGGCCATACTTCCCCTGGATCTGAACTTCATGAAAACCATGAGGTTTTCTCCTAACATCATTGTTTTTCACGTTCAGTGCAGGGAACGTGCGGTACGTGCGGAACATACTTGTATTTAATGCCCTCTCAGATTCCTGTGAAAGGGGGGAGTATTTATTCCTGATGCCCCCCTGGATCCGCCAGTGCCAGCAATTACCGCCAAGGAGAGCCTCTGCCAGACACTTACCTAATGGAATCCATTTTCCCATTTTCCAAATTTGTATAAGCAATTCCGAAAGTTGTGTCATGCCGCGAAATTTTCGCGAAATTTGCAGGTTTTTGACTGTGGATAGCTGGATTTTGACTGCTGCAAAGACGATTTTACGATAAATTGGGAACGCGCGGGGGGGGCATACTTGTATTGAATGCCCCCTGCCCTCCCAGACTCCTGCGGGGGCAGAGGCCGTTTGCCCTTGAAGCTCCCCCCCACCCCCCCCCCCCCCCCCCTCTTGGATCCGCCAGTAATATTTCGGACGTTTTTTTCGCGCGTCGCTACCTCTTTTTGTTCTCGAGATATAGACGGGTTTTGGTAAGGACACCCATTTATGGCCTGAGTTTTACCTTTGTTGACCTCTGGTGACCTCAATGACCTAAATTACCTAACCTAAAATAATTTCTTACTACTTTCATTGGACTTTGTTTGTTTCGAGCTATCTAACTTGTTTTTGTTTCTCGCTATACGTTGCATGACTTTTGAAATCTTGTAGAGGCGGGTATCCACCTCCGCCCCCGTCGGTTCGAACTGGTGCGAACTGGTGCGAAACCGTCTGTGCGTGGGTCTGTGCGTGGGTTAACCATTTTAGATGCACACACAAGGCATCTAAAATGAAGGTCCCAGCAGCAACACAATCAATAAGAGGCAACGCGAAACGTCTGGCCCTCAATATTTTACGTTGTCCCGATTGCTCACGTTTGTGACATATTACATTGGAAACACATAAATTCGAGGTAATTCACAGTCACTAATGTGTAGACTATGGAGTGTGGAGGCGCTTTACGCGAAACGATCCGTCGTAAGTTTGGAAAGACAACTTCAGAAAATAGCAACGTATAAAACTTCCGTTGAAAATGTTAAGCGTTCACGGGATTTTCAAGTAGCTTGTCTTAGTTTATGGCTACTGGCAGATTCAGAAGGGGGGGGCAAGCTGACATGCCCCAAACCGCCCAAATTCGCTCAAAATTTGACATATTTTCTGATTTAAAAAGACAAATTAACCCGCGCCCCGCTGAGGTATTCGGTCGAACACGCTGAGGGGGGGGGGCAGATTCTGCCCCTCGTTATATTCCGAACCAATAACCGCAGCGAGACGCGCAAGGCCGTAATCGATATCTCTCAATGAGCCGTATCTAACGCTTACGATACATTTTCAAAATAAGGTCACATTTCAGGACACGGCCAGGCCAAAAGTAAAAATTAAGGTATTTTAGTTTTTGGACCATACTTTCCATCCAAAGCCTTAGATTGAGACTATTATCGCACAAAGTACTCTCAAAGATATAATGCATCTCCCGCATTAGGAAAAAGTGAAATTGTAAGGAAATGTCAAGGTCAAGAGATCAGGTCACAAAAGGTCACTTTTGGCAAGAGGTCTACGAAGGTTATTTTACAAGTAGAATTTGATAGTAGCAGCCATTTTCACAACCTGACACTATATATGGGCAAAGGTCAGGTCACATAAGGTCAAAATTTGAAATTTATTAATCTAAATCAAAAAGGCATGTCTCTAGACCAGTTTTGTCTCAGAAAAACAGTGCTGGCATATATTTGTCTGTATCTGGTCAATAGAAGCCAAAACAAACGTATCTTTAAAAAATGACGTCATGAATTACTTATACTTACGGAGCTATAAGTCAATTTAGATATTGCTTTGAAATTTGGTTTGGGTATCGTCCATACCTGGTTCACTCAGATATATTCCATCTATCATATTTTCAAGAACAAAAAAATGTGAAAAGTTTTCTGAAAAAAAATGCTATATTTGTATTTTTAGGAGTCAAAAACCCAAACTTTCGCAAATCTGAGGTAGTAGTTTTGAAGAGAATGCCATTTCCTTTCTTTTGACGTTTTCAATTTACAATCTGCTTCAAAACTCGATTTTCTACGTCTGTCGAATATTTATCGTTTTCGATTAAAAATGGCGTCACATGACGTCATTAAAACGTCATGCTCTCCCAAATGCTACGTCAATTTCATTGAACTTTTGTGAAAAGACGTAGAATTAATGCAGCATAAGGTACTGTAAGTTTTGAGTCGAAACCTATCATAGGGGTTGGGCTGAAGGGCCGAGGCCTTCTCCTATTGGGCCGAGGGGCCCTTCGGGCCCCTCGCCCAATGGGGGGAGAGTACGTGCCCCCTGTGCCCCCCTGGCTGCGCCCCTGGGGTATGGGGGTTATATGTATCCTGTACCTATGCTGCCCTACGAGGCGATTTATGTGTGTTTCATTATGCATGTTGATGTATGTATGTGTTCATTTGTATGTATGGCGTATGGCGATGTATGTATGTTGTGCAACCTAGTATGGGCCCCTGAGGCTCGTTGTTGCAACTATTCGTTTATGTTTAATGTTTTATGCGTTGCATAAATCGGACGGTCGTAATCGACTGGTAGCTCAGTTGGTAGAGCGGTGGACTGTAGTGCTATTGATCAGAAATCCATAGTTCGCTGGTTCAAATCCGGCCCGGGAGACTTTTTCCGTGCTGTTGTTGATCCGCTCGCGTATTCCGTTGTGTGCAAAATATTGCACCATCGAAACCATGGCATTCCACGTTATGGCTCAGTTAAGTTGAACATCTCATGTCAACCGCTACCCCATCTTTCTAAAAAGGCGTTTGTCGATGGTTACTGCTTTGTCTAAGTTTCACTCGCCGGTCCAAAGCACACACTAAAACAGCTGTTTCCCGTAACTAGTGGTATCAATCGGTTACCGAAATTTTGGTAACCGAAAAATGTTGTGACCGATTTGGTAATCAGTCGGTCAGCCCTATCAATTTTTGGACACTTTTCGGTCAGCCTAATTTTAAACATTTCACTTTTTTGACACACTTTTACACATTATATCAAACAAATTTGCTCCAAATTCAATCAATTAATGTAAATACTAAATAGAACTCATCATTATGATATCAAGATTGAAGATATTGCTCACAAGAAGGAGTGAGATTTAAAAAAAATAAGTATTGTATAACATCTTAATTAAGTAGCAAGCACAAACCAACAACTTTGGCCCCTCCAACTTTGGCCAGATAAAATGTATTTCTTCCTATTTATGTATTTATGTAATATGTATTATGCTGCAAATTAATATTAAATGATTGAGGTCACATTTTTCCATCCTGTTTTCAATGTGCTTTCGTTCTTGATTGCAGCATCCACTACTTTGTTTTGTAAATGTATTTGGTTTCCTTTTTCACAATTATACTGTCTTTTGGAAACTGTACATGTGTGTTTTATGATATTAAACAAAACAATTTTTACAGTGTGTTATATACATAAATAAGTATAAAATTAGAAAATTGGTCAAGTTTTGGTCATTTTTGGCTTCAAAATCGGTCGGTATTCGGTCAACCGAGATTCTTTCCATTCGGTCTCGGTTTGGAATCGGTCAGGATTTTTTTTGGAAAATGACATTACTAGTCTTAACTACAAGTTATGAGCCATCAAAGAAAGGCCTGCAGCGTGACCTCTCGATATTGCCAGAGACTATAACTCGGTGGCCGTTGCTCGGCGAGACAAAATATTTGCACAGTCGTCTGCAGGGCCTACGGCTACCCTATAAACTCAATCTTAGACATTTGTTTTAATATGAGGGTGTAAGGCACTGGTCGATCTGTTCTGGAACGCACGGGATTATACCTATACGGGGTTTTGTGAGGCTAAAAAAGGGCATTTAATAGGATAAAACAATTTTTTTACATCGAAAGTTGATTGATCAAACTCAATTTGGCTTTGAGTCAAAAATACAAGTTTCGACTGGGAATAGGTCACGTTAGAAAAGGTCACAATGGTACATAGTCAACAAATAAAAAATAAAAGTGTTTGAGATACACAAAAGTGTCCCTGCATCATTGCGAGTACAGTGATATATCGCTTTTATGGTTTCCGGTAGTCTAACTACAAGTTATGAGCCATCAAAGAAATGCCTGCAGCGTGACCTCTCGACATTGCCGGAGGCTATAACTCGGCGACCTTTAGACCGTTGCTTGGTGAGGCAAAATATTTGCACAGTCGTCTTCAGGGCCTATGACTACCCTATAGACCCAATCTAAGACATTTTTGAAATATGAGGGTGTAAGGCACTGGTCGATCTGTCCTAGAACCAGCAGTCAAAATCCAGCTATCCACAATTTCAATATTCCAATAACAATATTCCGAACAATATTCCAATAACGTAACTGCTACGCAATGTATTTCGTAGCATAACATCAGGGGGCGGCGCCACAGCGGGGAGGGGCAGGGCCGGGGACATATTGTGCCCCGGACTTAAGGAGGCCATAAAAACAAAGGGAAGCCCCTCGCAAATATACACAAATACTGAGCAATTCCTAAATAAATAGACAATTGGAATGAGTTTCTAGTCGCTCCTTGAAATGACAACCAGTAGATGTTCGAGGAGGCACCTGAAAAGATAAGCATGACAAGTTCCAAGGAAAGACAATTGAGGCAAACTCCAAGAAGAACCTAAAAACAACCCACACAAGCTCCAAATATCCCCTAAAGAGATGACCGACACAAGCACTAAGAAGGCCGCGAAAGGGCAGCCTAGACAAGCTTCTAAGATGCCCCTAAGAAGACAACCGATATAGACTCCACATAGGCCCCTATGACAATAACCGGGAAAGATGTTCATGGGATACTCCAGATGAGACTTCTAAAACCACAACTTATTCCTGGAAAGCCTCTAGGAAGGCAGTCGGGCAAATTTTTGACGAGGCACCCACGAAAATAGCAGGTGATTTCTTTCTTCTTCAAATGGGGACATTGTCTTTGGTTTGTCCCTCCCCCGACACATCCATGACGCTGCCCTGTAGACCATATGGTTATGATGGTAATGGGTATCTCATTGGTATCCTGTATAGTTGAGGGTAACTTTATTGTTAAATTCTAACGTCTTATGGAACGGTGGTTAGATTACCGTTTCCCTGTTTCCCTGCAATTAACGAGCCATATGTTATTGATTCAACTCGCCGTTGACTGGCGTCTCAGCCGAAGGTGGGCAAATCTTGCTCCTCAGTCGAGACGTGGATACTGTTTGTCAAAAACATTTGAAAATCCAAGAAATGTTGGGCAGCAAAAGCGGTGTGGTATTATTTGAAGTTTGTATAATGCCTAGACTTTAACGGCTTATTTTACGTTTAACTTAGTTTTCATCAAACTCGTAGATTGTGACGTCACTGAATTTGCAGTAAAATAAAAGAAGTTTTTAACATTTTTCTCAGTTTTAAATAATTTTGATAAATTAAGTTTGAATCATTTGAGTGAACAAATTGTATCGGTCAGGTTCCGCGCTAAGCAGAGCTTGTTGCACAAGCCCTGATCCAACCATCAGGCCTCGCAATTCCTGGTAAACGGCAAAATTTAGAAGCGCAAGTTTTGCGTACCCGAACATACCTGGACAAGGTCTTCTTCGCACCTTCTGGCGTCACCTGACCTTTGCGTATGAGACAAGTGCGACCGCTGCCACCAGCCGCAGGCCATCCTACTCAGGGACAAATAGCGAGTGACGAAGCGACTCGAGCCCAGCATGCCACACTAAGTGAGGTCTGAAGCCCAGCGCTCTCCCGTCTGAGCTACAGGGGCGGACAAGTTAATGCTGGATAAACTTGGGAGCCTGATAGCTTCATTGGTTTCTGATCTACTGGTAATGCGAATGGTCCTCAGGAGAAGGACAATATTGACCCGCCAGTCAATGTCGTGTTAAGTGTCATGCAACCAGTAATAATCAGTAAGATTGCTGGTGCTAACAATCCGTGCTAGCTATAGCCGTTGCATCAATTAGTTTCAATAATGATGATGCTTGGTGCTATGGATATCTTCGCAAATGTCTGTCACGAAATAAATGCATGACGGCTGGTTGAGAAAGTTAGAAATGTGGATGAACGACAAAAATCACCGTTATATACTGTTGATTTTCCTGGTATCATTTGTATCGTAGTACGATTTATTCTAAGCTACGTTTAACGAAAAATAGCGTAATCGGTTACGTTGCAAAATATAACGTAACGTATTTCGGTAGCGTAGCTTTGGCCTAAAAACCATACGTAACGTAGCGTAATTCCGTAGCGTAGCGTAGCGTAGGCCATCACTGGTTCTGACCAGTCCCCGGTCCCACGTGCCACCAACGGCCATCTAAGCGGCATTCCTTCTTGCCCCCTCCCTGTCCGCGGCGCGGCGGCCGGCGGACACAGCGGGTGGTCCGTCTTGCGTCACTCCCGCCCGGCCGGCCCGACATTCCTATTTCAACTATTTTTAACACATTGACCCCTTCAGTCATTCAGCGCGCTGCGCGTGAGTGGCGCTGGGGAAGTACAGTGCGCTGTGCGACGCGCTGAATCCTTGTCCAAACTTGTGCAGTGACGAATTCCACGCTGAAGTTGTGACGATGGTGGTGAGAAGTCACCGGGGCATATGAACAACGCAAAATCAGGTACAGACATAACTCACTTTTGATTGGGGTCTCAGCCGAACGCCATTGACGGGGGGGGGGAATATTTGTCCAATGCCCATCCTGGTTAGTGGTTATTTTCCGAACCAATTATGGCAGGGAGACGCTCAATGTGGCAATGGAATTAGCTCTATGTGCATTTTTGCACGTCAAATTTTCCGATAAATGTATCGACATCCCGTTTTCTGCTTTCGGGTACTGCTCAATATTGAAGTCAGAAAAAAAAATCCGGCAGTATTGATAGTGCACTGGGGTGTAAATGGCACCAATTGCGCACATTTTGCACTATGAATTTGAATATCGCAGGACGGCAACCACCAACCCCGGTCTTAATTTCGACGACAACCACGAAACCATTTTGTAAGCCCTGCGAACAAAGCCAATGATTCTTCCCATGTGATTTACTCTTTTTGTGTATGGTTTGCGAATATTCAGTAACCAATCATTTGAATAATTTACACAGGTTTGTTTGAAAGATTATGTCAATTCCAGCTCATGGCCATTCTAAAACAACTAAAGGTGTTAAAAAGTAATGTTTTTCATGTTTTCTACATGCGCCTTTTAAAACTCACACTCGAACCACGTGCGGATCGTTCACGCTATAGTATTCGACGAAAAACCATCAAATCAGGACTTAAAAAAACTCAACTGGACTGGACGAGAAAATAGCGGCCAGCAAGCTGCCAGTCGGAATTTAATATCGAACAAACGTTTTTTTTTTTTGCATATAGGAGGAACACTTCATATGGTGCCAATTTGGAATCCAATCTACACTCTATTTCGGCGCAAATGGTTGTCAAAAATGACGCGTTGCTTGTGTGGAAATAACTTTTCTGGATGCGTGAAAGTGGTGTGTACAAAATTCAAGTGTGATGCACACGAAGGTCCCAATGGCAATTGTGCAACCAAAATAAAACAAACTATAGGTAGGTACCTAGGTGGAGCTAGGTACTTCCAGCTCAAACCTTATCAAAAGTATCTGCCCCCTCCCGGATTTTCTCAATAACCTGAAAACTATCATAGATATCAACGTGAAACTTTAAGTACCTTATCCTGCATCAAACCTATGGGCCTGTTCCCGTGACTCCTCCAAAAAAGAGAGATTAGTTTAGAGGAGGTTGAAGGAGTGCTGATTTGAGTCGCCACGGGAACAAATTCGGATGAAGTATCAGCTGTTTGCGATCATGTCAAGTAGACAGTGCTGATGCATTGAAGATGAACACGGCGTCCAAATCCACAACAAATATGAGATACCCAATTTTGCATTTTGATACCCAATTTTTAAGTACCCATGGGGAAAATGAAAAGAAGACAAATATGATTCGCACCACTTCAACTTCGCATTCAGTCCTCACTCTCTTTCTCTTATGTGTAACAACAAATCAGGCGTCCAAATTAGATATGAATGAAACGCGCCACTAATGTCTACCACATCCTCCTCCAGCCTCCTCCTCCGAAAAAACTGTAATTTCGGAGGAGTTCGGAGGAGGTTTGAGGCGAGCTTGGAGGAGCTTAGAGGAGTTTGGATGGGCCACGGGAACGACCAGATTAATTTGGAGGAGCTTAGCGGAGGTTAGAGGAGGTTAGAGGAGCCACTGGAATTGATGTAGTATTTTGGGAGATAATGACGTTTCAATGACGTCATGTCACGCCATTTTTGGTGGAAACATGATAAATGTTTGACAAATCGTAGAAAATAGCGTTTTGATGCAAATTGCAAATAAAAACGTTAAAAGAAAGGAAACGACATTTCCTTCACAATAGCTATCCCGGATTTCCGAAATTGTGAGTTTTTGAACCTTTGAAACTCCCCCCCCCAAAAAAAAAATGGGCCAAAAATCCACATTTTTTGTTGTTGTGAATTTGAAAAGTGAATTTATTAAGCTCAAATACCAAAATAAGGTGGCCGGCCCAAATCAGCGGAGGGAAAAAAATGGGGTACCCTTTTCCACAAAAAGATGCCCCCCCCCCCCCCCCCACGGAGATAGACTGGATCCGCAAGTGCCCCCCTCCCCTCCCCCCCCCCCCCCCCCCCGCCCCTGGATCCGCCAGTGTCGACTGGGCACGGCACCGCAACCCATTGTTTCGATCCAGGGGCGTCGCCGACCATTTGTGAGTGAGGGGTCGGCTGAAATGACGAAAAAAATGTACACCCATTTTTTGCCCAAGACTGATAACAAAATAAGCACTATGATGTCAAGGAAAGGAGAGATCTTGAAACAAAACTCATTGAGGCTACCTTTGTTGAAATTAATATCCCCTATTCAAATAAGAAAAATATAATCATTGGTAATATTTACAGACCGCCTGGTTTCTCACATAAATCATTTCATGAATATATTGAGAAGTTATTAGATACATTAGAAGGAGAGAAAAACATTGTCATTTTAGGTGGTGATTTTAATTATAATCTTTTAGATGTGCATAATGATCAACATGATCTCAGTTTTAATAACTTATTATCCTCCTACAGTTTTTTCCCTACTATTGTTAAACCTACACGAATACAAAATGGAAAGCACTCACTTTTAGACAACTTTTACCTAAATGAGCTCTCCTTTCATGATAAATCAGGTGACATTATTGATGATTTATCAGATCATTTTCCAATCTATATATCATTAATGTTTAACCATACCATAGATAAGCAAAAACCAAACAAAAAATGGTATTTGACAAAAACAAAGCACCTCAGTTAAATCAATTCTTAATTGTAAAGCTACAGAACTTTCAGAACCACATTGATGCAAATGAGGCATGCAATGAGTTATTACAAAGTTATATGGAAGGCATTGACAAATGCTCAAAAGTGATCAAATCAAGTTCAAGAAAAACTGCGGTGAAGCCCTGGATTACTCCTGCACTGTTGTGTTCTATAAACAAGAAAAATAAGTTATATAAAAAGTTACTTGGATGTCCAAATATCAAAAATACGAATAACTATAAGCAATTAAAAAATATACTGACAAATATATTACGGGATGCAAAAAGGTTGTACTATGAGAAATCATTTGAAGAAAACAAAAATGACAGTAGAAACACGTGGAAGATATTAAATGAGGTGATAAACAAACGTAAAATACATATCAATGAATCGCCATCGACATTCATCGGCAGCGATGGAGAACATATAAAAACGCCGAAATATCACAGGGATTTAATGACTTTTTTCATCCATTGGTTCGCACCTGGAAAAAGCATCCTCCCTCAGACAGCAGTCCTCTTGAATTTGTAAATCAACCTATCCATGATAATTTGGATGTGCTATTGATGACAAATTCCATTCTAGTACAGTATATAATTAATTCCTTGTACCCTGTGGGAGGAGGTATAGACAAAATTAGCACTGAAATATTACTTCTAACCTACCAAACTCTTATTCATCACTTAACCTTCTTTTTTTAACCTCTGCCTCAGTACTGCAGTTTTTCCAGATCATCTTAAAGTGGCCATTATTAAACCGATTTACAAGACAGGAGATAGAAATGCTTTCAATAACTACAGACCAATTTCCTTGCTGCCGATCTTTTCGAAAATTTTGGAAAAAAATATTGCATTCTTTAATTCTAACTTATGTTAATGAATACAATTTATTAAATCCCCTTCAATTTGGCTTTAGAAAGAAACATAGCACATGCATGCCCATTACTCATTTGACAGATAAGATAACTAGCTCACTTCAAGAAAACATTGTCACTTGTGTGCTGTATCTCGATCTAAAAAAAAAGCATTTGATACCGTTTGCTTGGATATTTTACTTAACGAACTTCATTTTATTGGTATAAGAGGAAACTTCACCAAATTTTCAAATCATGCCTTACTAATAGAAAGCAAAGAACTCTAAATAATTCTTATTTATCTGAGGAGGCAAAGGTTGAAATGGGTGTCCCACAGCGTTCAATTTTGGGTCCCTTGCTTTTTATTATATATATTAATGATATTTCAAACATTTATAATCAACCTCACTTTTACTTGTTTGCAGATGATACGGCTATTGCTATTAAAGTTCATCGATTGACAGAGCTACAAAATAAACTTTATGCAGTACTACCCATGGTTACTAAATGGTTTCAGTAAAATAGGCTTTCTTTAAATGTGTCAAATACCTATTACCAAATTTTCCAGAAAGTCTGTAAATGATTTAGATATTAAAATAAATAATTCACAGATTGCAAGAAAGGAGTCTGTCAAATATCTTGGAGTAATTGTTGATGAAAACCTCAAGTGGCAAACTCATATAAATAATGTAACATCTATTATAAGTCGAAATATAGGTATCATGGGACGTGCCAAATTTTATATCTCATCCAAACATCTTTTATCTCTTATACAATATTATAATACTCCCTTATTTAAACTACTGTGCTGCTGTCTGGGGAAGCAATTATCCAACCAGAATTGATAAACTAGTCAGACTACAGAAGCGAGCAATCAGATTCATTGATAAAAAGTCATACTTGTACCACACTAGATAACTTTTTGTTAAATACAAAATGTTAAAGTTTCCAGATTTGGTAAACAAACAGTAAATAGTCATACTTTTGGGCTATGTAAAAGAAACTCTTCCTCGTCCAATTTTTGAAATGTTTAGATACCATGAGCCAGTCAACACCAGAGCTATTCAACACTTTATAATTACACATGCACGTACAAATTATAAAGCATTTTCACTATCTGTCTCTGCTCCTAGGGCGTGGAATAAGACATAAAGACATAAAAGAAAAGTGCAACAAAGAGCCTCTTGGGCCCATCCGAGGTTGCACCCCACCCCACCCACACCCACACCCACACCCACACCCACCCCCACCCCCTCCACCAGTCTCGCCCCTTCAAATCACCTTACTCTACCTGCATAAAAGAAGGCTAATCCCACGAGTATTTATGAACTAATCCCTTCTCTGTAAAGTATTTATCTATTCTAATTTTGAAGGAAGCAAGTGTCACTGCATCAGCGACATCCCCTGGTAGCATATTCCAATGTCCTACAACCCTTCTACTGAAAAATGACTGTCGTAGCCTAGTCCTACTTTGTTTCATAATGAGTTTATGCTGATGACCTCTACCTCGATTTTCCCTATTGAACTCAAACATACCCTTTAAATATCCAGAATGCTGACTATTTACAAATTTGAAGACTTCAATTAGATCTCCTCTTAGCCTTCTATATCTAAGTGAAAACATACCCAATTTCTTTAATCTATCTTCATAAGGTAAACTACCAAGACAATTAACCATTTTTGTTGCCCTTTTTTGAACTCTTTCTAACAACCAGCAATCTTTCTCATATGTTGGAGACCAGGCTTGTACACAATACTCCAAATGTGGTCTAACGTATGCACAATACAGTTTTGTTATTACCTTTTCACTCTTGTAGGAAACATTTCTGTTAATGGCCCCTAGCATTCTAAGTGCCTTTTTCCTAGCTTCTACAACCTGGTCTGACGCTGATAGTCTATTGTTTACCACGACACCTAAATCTCTTTCCTTTTCAATCTGCTCCATTTTCTGCCCACCCATTTCATACCTATTTTTACTGCTAACCCGTCCAGCGTGCATAATCTTACATTTACTCAAATTGAATTTCATCTGCCATGCTTCAGACCACTCAACTAGCTTGTCCAGATCTGATTGAAAAACATCCTGATCATGTTTTCCTCTAATAATCCTGACAACTTTTAGATCGTCTGCAAATTTCAAGACTTTGCTGTCTATACTGTTCTCAATTGCATTCACAAATATTATAAAAAGCAATGGGCCCAGGACTGAGCCCTGTGGAACCCCACTGAGAACCTCCTTCCATTGTGATTGGCACCCATTCAATACAACCCTTTGCTGGCGTCCTGAAAGCCACGTTTCTATCCAATCCAGAATCTTGCCCCTGATCCCATGAATTTTAAGTTGCAACCCCAGTCTTGTATGGGGGACTTTGTCAAATGCTTTACTGAAATCAAGAAAAGCTACATCTAGCTGTTTACCCTGATCAAAGCTATCTGTTGCAACATCCAAAAACTCCAGAAGATTAGTTAAACAAGAACGGCCCTTCCTAAAGCCATGCTGTGTATCCTTGATGAGTTCATTTTGCTCCAAGAATTCAACAATCTTATCTTTGATGATTGATTCAAGCACCTTGCAGACTAATGAGGTCAGACTAACTGGTCTATAGTTTTCCTCTTTACTTCTATCTCCCTTTTTATGAATAGGAACAACATTTGCTCTTTTCCAATCAAGTGGAATTTTACTATCTGCAAGTGATTTAGGAAATATTATGGCTAATGGAACCGACAACTCCCTTTCAGATTCTCTTAGAAGTCTAGCATGGATTTCATCAGGTCCTTCTGCCTTGTTAGGCCTTACTTTCTTTAGATATTCTAGAACAAGTTCACTACTTATGCCACCTAGCTCTCCTATAGTCTCCTCTGTCTCTAGCTCAGGCTGAAGTGCTGCAATACTACTCTGGTCCTCGATAGTAAAGACAGATTGAAACTGATCATTAAGCACTTCAACCATTTCACTGTCCTTGCTAACTAACACATCATCCACCTTAAATGGACCTATATTTTTGGAAACTGTACTTAACTTAAAAAAAACTGAAGAACTTCTTACTATCTGCATTACAATGTCTAGCTAAATCAAGTTCCTTTGCCCTTTTAGCTGCTCTGACCTTTTTCTTAACTGAATTTCTTGCATTCTGGTAGGCCTTCTGATTTATATCTAGTGAAGATCCCTTCAAAATGCCAAATGCACTTCTTTTAGCTTGTATAGCACTCCTTACTTCTGGGGTAAGCCAAACTGGATTGCCCTTGGTTCTGTTACGTTTGTGCCTGAGGGGTATATGCCGATTTTTAATTTGGCTTAATCTAGCTTTGAAAACATTCCAGGCCTCACATGCATCTAAACCTGCCAACTCAACGTTCCATTTTATCTGTGCGAGGTCATTTCTAATACCATCAAAATCAGCCCGGCTGAAGTTTGGAACCATAATAAGGTTATCTTTGGGCCTCATTTCTGATGAGATATTGAATTTAACCATATTGTGATCACTGGTTCCTAGACCTGCACAAATACTTATGTCACTAACTAGATCACTGTTGTCTGAGAATACAAGGTCTAGAATGGAGCAATGTCTGGTTGGCTCTGTTACAAACTGATGCATGAAAAGCTCCTCTTCAAAGATTTGCCTATACAACCTACACTCATTTGTTTCCTCTGCTATACTTTCGTATCCTCTTAAGTTAAAATCTCCCATAATAAGACACTGAGCCCGAAAGTTCCTACGTATTTCCTCACAAATATCTTGGTCTGTTTCAGCTTGGGAGTTCCTTGGAAGATTCCCTGGTCTGTAAAATGCACCTATCCTCAACCTTCCTCTGTTTCCTGTACCAATTTTAATGTCAAGCCAGATTGATTCTACTTCTTTTACTTTACTAGAATCATCAACTCTAGTAGTGCAGTACAAGCTATTTACATATACAAACACTCCGCCTCCCTGCCGTAATTCTCTGCAGTATGAGAACATGTTATACCCTTGTAACTCGAAATCCTGTAGCCTATCCCTATTATACCCCTCACTAACCCATGTCTCGGTTACACAAATGATATCAGGCTTTTCAAGGGCAACATAACACTCAAACTCATCAAATTTAGACCTAATACTTTGGGCATTCAGCAACACACATGTGATCTTATACTTTGAGCTGATTCTACTAATTCTGAGGGAATTATGATCTACTGTCCTATTCTGACATGAACTTCTAGCAATGCTTACTTCCTGATGCCCTAGTACTAGCGTCCCTGAACCCCCCCTCCTACCTAGTTTCCCTGAATGACACTTCTGTAGGCATCTCCCAAAGCCCTTGCCCCCTCATCCGATAAGTGAAGCCCATCCTTCATATAGTACCTATGCCACTCATAGAACTGATCCCATAAGTCTACATAACTAAGCCCCATAGCTGAACATAAGTTCTGAACTGAGCTGTTCACAGACAGAGCTCTCGAGTACCACTCCTCACTGGCTCCACAGCGAGGGAGGATGCCAGTCACAATGACTGGTTTCCTGGACTCCTTCAACCTCTGCAGCAGGCTCCGGTACTCCGCTACTATTCTCACACTCTGCCTAGGTCCTATGTTGTTCACCCCCACCTGTATTATAACTGTCTCCGGGCTACTCCTACCAAGTTCTGCCTCAATGACAGGGCCCATATCAACTACTCTTGCCCCCGGTTTGACTATACATCTGTCCCTCTTCCCACAGAATGTTCGCCTTAAGGGCCTTACCCTTGAGTCCCCAACCACTAAATGCTGAATCTCTTCCCTGTCACTTTCAGCTGCTGACTCTAACGCACTGAACCTATTTGCTATTGTAACCTGCTGATGTTCCCTGGGGCTGTACTGCCTGACTCTACCCTGAACTTTTGTCCATCCCTCCTGATCCCCTTCCCTCTTCCTCCTCCAGATTCTGCTACCACCCTCCATTACCCAGCACCCCTCCTCATCCTTACTGTCTGTGGCCCTAGCATTACTTTCCACAATGTTGAGTCTCCAGAAACGTGACCCTCCAACACACTTCCAAACCCCAGCCGCACTATCCACCTTTGCCTTATCCTCCTCCCTTATGCCCCTATCAGAACTACCACTGGTCCCTGATCCTGTAGGCTCCTTTTCTGACCCCCTAACCACGATCTGCGCATACGTTCCTTGGTCAGGAGCTACACCCTCCTGCGGCTCATCTCTACACCTACACTTACTTAACTGCGCCTCAAGCTCCGCTACTCTAGCCTGGAGGGCCTCTAGCTCTGCTACCTTCGCCTGCATCCTAGTCATGCTCATTTGAATACACTAGTAACTTAGGTATATAACTTAGGTACTATGCACTTTTCAATACTTTACTAACTTAACTTAACTTTTTTTGTTTTTTTGTTTGTTTTTTCTTCTTCTAAACCTTAACTAGATCTAGGTAAAGCTAGTGACACAAATCAGCTATGAGTGCACCTAATACTAGACTAAATATATAATCCTTAAATAAACTGAATACTAAATACACCTTAATTATCCCTAATTTTCTAAAATATCTACTTATCCAACCCTGCAACTAATAACACAAAAATAAGACTAAGACAATTTTGGCGCACACAAGCTAGAATGAAAAGTCCTTTAAAAAGCAAGTAAGAGGTAACAGCTAACTATGAATGCTTAAAAATAATACCTAAACGATCCACAAAACTAAATATCTAATCCTTATATCTAAATATAATGTGGTTCCTCAAAAAATACACAAAACAACAGAGCTATCCAACAGCTACTTAGCTTGGCTAAAGCGGGGTTCAAATACAATAGCTTGTAAGTTATTTAATGATATTGATAATGTTCCTAGGAATAGGGATGCCCTAAATAAATATGTTCATAAGTATATTATGTACCAGTACTAATGATTTATCTGTAGTGGTAGCGTTATATTTACTTCTTAATATGTATTTGAGTTGGTCCTGCCCTCTTATGTTCATTTATTTTATTTACTTTCCTATCCTCATCTGTGTCTATTTTTTTTTATATTCTTCACTTGATTCAATGTATGCGTGTGTGAATGCATGGGCCTGAGGCAAGGCGGCGTAGGCAGCAGGGGGGGGGGTATGTGTGTGTGTGTGTGTGTGTGTGTGTGTGTGTGTGTGTGTGTGTGTGTGTGTGTGTGTGTGTGTGTGTGTGTGTGTGTGTGTGTGTGTGTGTGTGTGTGTGTGTGTGTGTGTGTGTGTGTGTGTGTGTGTGTGTGTGTGTGTGTGTGTGTGTGTGTGTGTAAGTGTGTGTGTGTAAGTGTGCGTGTGTAAGTGTGCGTGTGTGCGTGTGCGTGTGCGTGTGCGTGTGCGTGTGCGTGTGCGTGTGCGTGTGCGTGTGCGTGTGCGTGTGCATGTGCTGCACGCACACGCACACGTACACACGCGACCCGGTGTGCGTGTGCGTGTGCGTGTGCGTGTGCGCGCGCGCGCGTGTGTGTGTGTGTGTGTGTGTGTGTGTGTGTGTGTGTGTGTGTGTGTGTGTGTGTGTGTGTGTGTGTGTGCGTGCTTGTTTGTGTGCTTTCGTTTGTTTATATGGCTGAGTATAATTGTATTAATTTATCCCCATAACACCTAACTATAGTCAGATCTGGGTTTCGAGTGGGCGCTACTAGTTCGGCTATCTGTCCGCCCGAATCTCAGATCAAATCCTTTACTAATACAGGTGGCGGCTATCCTTTCCATGCAACACAAAACAAACAAAAATAGCGGGGAGTGGTGTGACCTTACATGATTGCATAACCCTATCCTTATTAAACACTGGTTATTAACGTTCTCCGGTCACATGGGCATGGAAGGGCACTCCTGCCTACCTATTATGGGTAGGGGAATTTTAAAAAAAAACTACTATTCACGAACACGATGATTAGCTGTACGTAACCCAAACGTAAAATACGTGACTGTAAGAAACCCACCACAAAAAAAAACTACTATTCACGAACACGATGATTAGCTGTACGTAACCCAAACGTAAAATACGTGACTGTAAGAAACCCACCGAAATATTCATACGTGCCCGCCGTGTACCATCACCATTTGGCATTTGCCGTGAGGACCTACCTCGAAAGTCCGCTTCAGTTGTATTTCTTTCTAATTTCATCTCATTACTCCCTCTCGTTACACAATTCTCAAAAATGGAAGTTTTTACATTTTGGAGATAGGTTCAACTTTAAGTTAACTCGCTATTCTACAATAAGGGATGCTTAGCAAATGATGGTGATGCCGAACGTATCGTGAGCGAAAAGGATAGCCCAACGTGGGGCTCGAACCCACGACCCTGAGATTAAGAGTCTCATGCTCTACCGACTGAGCTAGCCGGGCACTGAGCTCGGACGAGACCAGAGCGATAGTGAATGGAATAGCAACCGACGGCATAATATGCTGGCGGTATGCGAATGTTGGGAAGACCGTGTGAAGTTAAAATAAGTGGTAAAACGCGAATAATTATCATAAATCAAAGCCCGATGTAGAAACAATGCAGAAGCGGCGACCCGGCGTCAATATCAACAATTAACTTTACCACCTATCGCAAGCAGGCCACAACACATCCTGCGCTATCTAGGGAGTGGTGGCGCGCTCCTGTAGGCATGGATTTGTGGATCTCTTGAGGGCGGGAGCCCTCCCCAACGGCGGTCTGTGTTGATCGGGTGTCCGCACTAAGCCTGGCATCAATATGTGGCCCCCGGAGGAGTCCGAGGTCGCCAGGTTGTCTAAGGCGGTGCGTACTGGGCCAGGCGGGTGACCGAGCAGCCAAAAGTACCCGTGTCGGGCAGTAGTGGGTTCGCGCCTGAGAACAGCTGTCCGTTGGGGAGCCTGTCCAATATACAGGGAGACCAAATTCTTTGCTGTTCGTAACACATTGCATTTGAATAAAGTTGCATTGATTATGCAAATTTCCGTCTAATAATTTGTAATATATGTTTCAAAGAAATCAAAGAAGCTTTATTCAAAATGTAATATGACATACTTTTCCAGATTTTCACCAAAATAGTGACTATTGTGCTATTTTGTGCGTCTATAGTTGTGCGTCTCATGCTTTGTGATAGGTATTGTCAATAGTTTTTGTATTGTATTGGATAGATGTTCCACGGAAAAGTTTGGTAGCTGCATGGCTATCGACCGAACAGATAAGTTACCATATGTGAGACATTCAGGCATATTCTGGAGAAATATAAATGTGAAACACCGAACATCCAGGAACATAATTTTATCAAAAGTCATTGATATTTAACACCTGCTATTTAACTTGCGAGTAGGTAAAACAATATTTAACATCATATGAAAGGTTTTCTCTGTGTATTATCGTGCTCTTAGAGCTGTTTTTAAACAAACTCGACCAATCTTTTGAGGCTAGGGAAATTTCGATCGAAAAGGCTAATAGGTCTCCATTCCACGCAAATTATTTCCACGGAATGGATTTGTTGTATGCTATGTAAACAGGTCTAATTCATCGCAATTGCATGTTCTTGTTTTCTGTATTTGTTGGGGTATTGTCAGAGGTCTATTTTTTTCGGTAACTTGGTAGCGAGCGTTGGCGACAGATTTTACAGATTTGTATCAGTGAAGCGACAAATATCGGGCTTTGGGGAAGTTTAAGCCGTTGTCGGAGGATCAGAACCCGGCCGAACCGAGCAAGAGAATGAGCCTTGTTTGTTGCACTTGGTTGTGCGTCTCATGTTTTGTGAGAGAAACAAAATACGTGAAAGTTTCAGTAGAAAAATGTGACTTAGGTGCCTTTGATGTGCAGACTTGTGCAGCCTTTGAGATAAATCTTGCGGAAAGGGGGGGGGGGTTCGTACCAACCCCCTGCACAGTCACGTAGGTATCGAATGCTGTAATGGCGAGGGTTAAGTACTAGACTGTATGTCTATATTTTGAATTGTTTGTCTTCATACTAAGATAATTGATGAGATGTAAAACTGAATCTTTGAAATACACCACATCCCTGTGATTTAACATGGTCGAGTTATGGGGTCGAGCATGGCTGGTAACACCGCCAATCATCATCTGTTAACTTATTCTTGTTTTGCTGTGATGTGTTGTTTTTGGTTGTCCATGGCAGTTCAAGAAAGTAACTGTTCTTGGTGTTTCAGTGGTATACATTACATAGTGGTTAGTGATGTGTGGTGTAGGTATATAATTCAACTGATCTGCAAATTTGCCAGGAAATGCATTTTGAGCAATTTCTCCCCCGTTTTATTGCTACACGGTCAACTGAACTAGTGACCACTGAACCAGTGACAACTGAACCAGTAAAACTGAACCAGGGACTGAACCAGTGACAAGTGACAACTGAAGTCAAATTTTGAAGTTGACCTATCCCGGTCACCATTAATATATTGCAAAGCGTCTTGACGAGACAAATACGATTGTGTTAAAATTATTGCGCTGTTTAACTGATAAGAAGTTATTCACCAAAACCTTGTTGGAAAAAAATGTCATCGTGATATTTGTGACCTCTGGAGCCTAAACTAATGACCTGAGCTAACATTTCAGAACACCAATGGCGATTGGATTTTTCATGAGCTTTCTATTGCTTTTTTCCGTTTGTTCCTAGCTATGATAGTTCCCAAGATATTTGAGAGTTTCAGGAGCAAAATCCTATACTTGTAAAATTTGACGTTTGATGACCTCTGGTGACCTCAATATTGACCAAGCCAAATAACGACCGCAATAACTTCGACATGATTTGTAAAGAGCATTCCAACGGTGTTTTTTTGATTCCGCATACTCTCCATAGGAGCTGAGTTATAAACGTGCGACATAAATTGTCCTAGATTCGTCGTGAGCGACAGATCTCGCCATTTATAGACCTCGGGGTATTGTTGAAACTTGAAATGCCTATTTGTGCCACATATTGTGTATAGTAGTTCTGCTATTTCCCACTTCATCGAAAAACATGCACATATCATCTGATTTATATTTATGTCACACATATATTAAGATAAGATTGAGCATCGGGACAAATAACGACGACACACATTAAGCAGGACGGCCCCCTGCAGCGGGTCCCGTCCCACACATACGATGACACGATGACATGATGGGAACATGATGAGGTGATGGGATCGGGCCGACCGCACTTCCGCGACCTCTGGCGGCGCGGACTAACGGCCGACCCTCCAGCCGCCTCACTCGACTGGGATTGCACTTCCACGCAGGTCAGACTGGTAAGACAGATGACGGACAGATGAGAGACGATGACTCGGCGGAGAGGACTCTCTCCCGTCGGTCCGGCGTCGCTCAGACAGAGAGAGACGAGAGTGGCGCTGCTGCGGCTAGGGCGCGGCGCCGGCGGCCGCAATCGGGCCGTGACGTAGCGAGCTCCAGCAGCCAGGGCATGGACGGACAGGACGGGGACAGGAGAGGGGACAGCTTACTCGGCGGCAGAGGCGGCGGCCAGTGCCTCGGCGTGCGCCTCGGCGTGCGCAGCCTTGGCGGTGGCCACCTCCGGCGTGTCCTCGACCGGCTGGGGCGCCTCGGCCCCGTGCACGGGCGCCACGCCGGTGTCCACGGGCGCCACAGGCAGGTCCGAGCGCTCGATGTGGAAGCCGAGCGCGTCCGAGTAGTAGGAGGCCACCTGGGTCTGGCCGTTGGCGTCGACGAAGCTGAAGCCGCCGCGGACGATGCCGTCGGCTGTCTTCACCTCCTGCTTGGACGATATCGGGTTGGAGTAGCCGTAGTTGTACTGACCGAGCTCGTCCTGCGCGTGGAACTGGGACGACACCGACGCAGCGTAGGGGAAGGCGGCGCCGACCCCGCCGTACACAGCCGGGGCCAGGACCGGGGCGGGGGCGGGGGCCACTGCCTGGGTGTACACAGCGTGGGCCGGGGCGGGGGCGGGGACGACCGCGGGCACCTCGTGTGCCACCGGCACGTACTTCACCACCACCTGCGGCACCTCCACCTCCTTGATGACCACCTTCGGCACCAGCACCTCCTTCACAATCACCCTGGGGACCTCCTTGATGACGTAGCGCGGAACCTCCTTGATAATCACCTTAATCACTTCCTTCACCACCACCTTGGGCACCTCCTTGATGATGGTCCTGGGCACCTCAACCACTTTGACGACCGGCGTGTGCACGTACTTGGTGACCACCTCAGGGGTGTAGTGGTGCACCTTGGCGGGGGCGTAGTGGGCCTTGGTGTGGGCGTGGGGGTGGGATTTGACATAGGAAGAGAAGCGGGCGTGACCAGAGGGAAGGGAGTATCCGTAGCCATGGGCGTGGCTGCCGGAGCTATACGCCCTGGGCACCGGCAGATGGCCGGCCAGGACAGCCGCCAACAGAGCCGACAGAAGAACCTGTCGACACATACAGACACTGTCACTGACGGCAACGGCCACAGACACAGCCGTGGCACAGACAGCACAGACACTGTCACTGAAGGCAACGGCCACAGACACAGCCGTGGCACAGACAGCACAGACACTGTCACTGACGGCAACGGCCACAGACACAGCCGTGGCACAGACAGCAGACACACGTGTTCCCAGACAACTGTGTTGCGTGGGCTGGTAAGGCAGTTGCCTTCTTAACCCTGGTCAAATAGTATTGGCAATGGCGTGGCCACCGTTTACAAATTACTAGGGACAAATTCAAGCGCTCGTGTACTTAAACAAGGGAACCACACTACGGATGGCTGCAAACTTCTAGGGACAGTGTCCCTAGTGTCTCTAGAAGTGGCGACGCCCATCATTATTGGTGATGCTTTAATACAAAGCTGAACAGCATTGTTGCCTTTAAACATTGCACTAACAGCAGGCTCATACACCTCACTATAACATCCTGAATTTGTGTATACATTTTAAACTGGCTTGAAATTTTAACATGTTTAATATAGGCAAGTCCACTATAGCTCATCTTGAATAGCACTGCTGGGAAGTGTACAAGTGCCAGGGGGCGTTGGTTGCGCTCTCGAGTCTCGACTCACCAGAACTCTCATGTTTTCACAGCAGTCCTGATCCTGGGGAAGTGCTGGCTGGCTGCCGGCCGGCCGAGCTTTTATACCCGGCTGGCCTCGTCAGGGTCGTGCCCGGGGCAGGTCCTCCGCTGCCGCCGCTTCCAGAGGGGGGGGGGGGGGCTGCCCATCCGGCGCCGCCCCGTCCAACTATACAGACGAATGACGATGGGAGCCCGACGCGGCTCAGTGACCCTGGCCTTGCCCTTGATGGTCCGTTGTCGTCCCCTCCGCCGACTGGCAGCGCGGAACTACCAGTGCTCACACGTGCGTGGGGCGATGCCAGTTTCATGGAAACAAGTGTCCTCTTCATTTTGTGTTGTCTTCAGTTGCAATGAATTATGCACGCGGCTGGTATACCTCGGATGGCGAAACTGCCAAGTCATGTTTGTTCGTCGCCTTACCTACTACGGTAATGACCTTCTGATGAATCATCATCTTGCAGTAGGTGATCCGAACCAGGGGCGGATCCAGGGGAGGAGGCAACGGGGCTGGCAGCCCCCCTCCCCTCAATGGAAATTGGCCCCCCTGCGCCGAAGAAGGCGCAGGCGCACTAGTTTTGCGCCCAATGCGCAATCTGGGCGCCGCAGGCGCACCAGGAGTGACACATTACGCGCCTCAGGAGACACCTGATGCCTTCAAACATCAGCGTTATCTTACACTAAACATGCACACAATGCCGTCTTACTTTTCTTAAATGGAAGGCGTCCCAACTGGTAAGCAGTAGCCATCCAAAGAAATGTTCAGAAGCACTAAAGGCGCCCCTATGGAAAATAACATGTAAAGGACCGAAGGACATGGTTATTTCCGTCGAGAAGGCGCCTATTGATGCGCCGACAGAACCCAGAAGTCCAGAAGTGCACCCCGAATCTGAGGAGGGCGCCCCAAATCCGAGGAGGGCGCCCCAAATCCGATGATGGCGCCTTCAAACCCATAGAGGGCGCCCCCCAAACCCATTGAGGGCGCCCCAATTTCGTATAGGGGTCCATCCCGAACTTCGGAAGGGCGCCCTCGAAACTCGGAAGTGCGCCCTCAAACACGATGAGGTTCACCCCGAATCTGAGGAGGGCGCCCCCAAACAAATAGAGGGTGCCCACAAATCATAGCACTGTTAAAATGGTTTTGATGTGTTACAATAATGAGTTATTTGGGCGCAACACTGCACATTTTCCACGATAACCTCATGACCATGGCGCCCTCGTCAGGTGCCGAAAAATGCGCTCCTCGGGTCTGTTGCCCCCTCAATGAAAATCCTGGATCCGCCCCTGATCCGAACCTTGCCTTTATGGTTAGGCTGATTGTCACATGATTTGTTTCTAGCTTATTGGGGATTACGGGACTATTTTGCGGTGATAACCAGGAGCTGGGAAGTTGCCATAGATTGTAAGCTAACTCAGCTTCTGTTTCTTCGGATGGCTAAAGTGGATTGGCACAATGAAGAAAGTGCTCATGAATTCACTCTCCTTGTCTCGGTATAGTGGCGATGAAAACATGATCAGAAACCCGGCTTTACCTGAATTATGGCTTTTGGTGTCCTTTTGTCATTAAAAATCCCAGATGCGATGAATCAATAACATTAAAGGGAGATATTGACCTTTTGAATTATTTGTTTTGCATTGTATTGTGGTCACGTTTAAGATATTAAATTGATCGAGTCTCAATTATCATTGTAAAAGTGAAATTACAACTTGTTTATATTTCTAAAATTTAATTTGAGGAAATTTAACATTTCAGATACAGATACAGACTTTTATTAAGGTCGTCCACATGTGCCTGTGGCTATTAGAACCTCTCGTCATAAGTTAAAAACACAGGAAGCATGGTCAGAACAAGCATACAATGAAATCACACAAGTAAAAACAAAAATAAAAGCACTGACACACGCAAACACATACACACACTCATACAATCAGTCAAATAAAACCCGCCGGCATGACGGTGAGAAGCGCCAGGTACATATACTTCAGGTACAGGTACATATACTTCTTTCGGATCGTTATAGAGAGCGTCCACCTCATTACTTGGCAGTGCGACATATTCATTGCGACATACTTTTCTTCAATTATTTTGCAATGTTGAAAAGTGATAGTAACTTACATTGATTCTACGAAATACCAAGTGTATGGGCGACCAAAGAGAAGAGCAATTTTCGTACGCTTAAAATTGAGTGATGAAATGATGTTTAAGCTCAGTTAAACCAATGTTAGCAAATAATTAAGTGATGTCAGCATTTTGGGGGAATGGGGGGACGTCGAAAAATAGATTGTTTCTACGAAAGACCAAGGGTATGGGCGACCAAAGTGAAGAGCAATTTCTAAACACTTTGTATGAATTGAAAATGATGTATGAGTTACTAAATCCACAGTAACGTTAGACAAGGCGCATTGTAGAGTTATTGAGGAATTATATTCAAACATAAATTAATAATGAGCAGGAAAAGTATTTAAGTACCAAAAATGTGCCAAGTAGGGACTTCCCGATACCGTTGTTTTCAGCGTGGAACGCTTAAACGTTTTCAAATAGAAATAACTTCGGTCATAGATATTGAAATGCTTAATGTGAATGGATTTACACACAAGTTTGTCTCCTCTCCCACTTCCAAGTGCTAATTCCATTTTTGTGGAAAAATTTCCCTTTAAAAGTCATGACGTTCGTCATTATTTTTCGCACTTTTCAAAGGTTTGTTAACGGTCTAAAATATATCTTGAAATGTCACTAAAATTGTCACCTTGCTTATTAAACCAGTGAATCTCTGTGGATGCCAAATAGCTATTTCAACGTTCGAAATGGGGAATATACAGCAGGTGATTTGTGAACCACTATTGTATGAAACTCGTCCATACAAACATCGTTACAAGGGAATGTAGAACATCGCAAATTGTCGGCTTCAATTTGTTGAGCTACTGCATATATAAGCTCCCAATTCATTCTGAGTTGAAACACAGCATCTCTGTAAATAAAGAAGTCTGACAGTGTATAATTAACTAATATGACATCGGAAATCGTCTAATTAAGGCCATGCTTTAGCATCATGAAGAAAATGGCGCTATTACGCAATCTATGACGTGGAAAGTTGCCAGATGATGATAGAGACTTCTCGAACTAATAAGTTGTGTAGGAAAATTCAGGAAATATCTGCCACTGTAATGCCCGTTTTCAAAGAATTATAACCTAGCACCATGCATAGGCTGGCTCAAGGGCAGATTCAGGATATTTTAGGAGGGGTGGTCGCAGGCCAATTTAGGGGCGCCTTCCAAAAATCTAGGGACGCCTTCCAAAGAAAGGGCGCCGTCACTGGCCGGAAGAGCGCCTCTGGTCAAAAGGACCAGGTCATGACCTGTATGACCTGATACTCGGTAAGTTACTTTCAACAGGGCGACCAAAAGGGCGTCCAAGCGGTCCATAGGGACGCTGCGTGCTCACGGGCTGTCCATCGCCGGGCGCCTGGTGGCGCCCGGTGACAGACAGCCCGTGGGGAGCCATTCTGGCGGGGGGAGGGGGCGCGACCGCTGCGGCCACCCCCTGGATCTGCCCCTGGGCTGGCTGACTGCTGTGCTGACATTGCTGAGAGGCTGACCTGGCTGACTGCTGTGCTGACATTGCTGAGAGGCTGACCTGGCTGATGACCGTGCTGACATTGCTGAGAGGCTGACCTGGCTGATGGCCGTGCTGGCATTGCTGAGAGGCTGACCTGGCTGATGACCGTGCTGACATTGCTGAGAGGCTGACCTGGCTGATGACCGTGCTGGCATTGCTGAGAGGCTGACCTGGCTGATGGCCGTGCTGGCATTGCTGAGAGGCTGACCTGGCTGATGACCGTGCTGACATTGCTGAGAGGCTGACCTGGCTGACTGCCGTGCTGACATTGCTGAGAGGCTGACCTGGCTGATGACCGTGCTGACATTGCTGAGAGGCTGACCTGGCTGATGACCGTGCTGACATTGCTGAGAGGCTGACCTGGCTGACTGCTGTGCTGACATTGCTGAGAGGCTGACCTGGCTGATGGCCGTGCTGACATTGCTGAGAGGCTGACCTGGCTGATGGCCGTGCTGACATTGCTGAGAGGCTGACCTGGCTGACTGCCGTGCTGGCATTGCTGAGAGGCTGACCTGGCTGATGGCCGTGCTGACATTGCTGAGAGGCTGACCTGGCTGACTGCTGTGCTGACATTGCTGAGAGGCTGACCTGGCTGACTGCCGTGCTGACATTGCTGAGAGGCTGACCTGGCTGATGACCGTGCTGACATTGCTGAGAGGCTGACCTGGCTGATGGCCGTGCTGGCATTGCTGAGAGGCTGACCTGGCTGATGGCCGTGCTGGCATTGCTGAGAGGCTGACCTGGCTGATGGCCGTGCTGACATTGCTGAGAGGCTGACCTGGCTGATGGCCGTGCTGGCATTGCTGAGAGGCTGACCTGGCTGATGGCCGTGCTGGCATTGCTGAGAGGCTGACCTGGCTGATGGCCGTGCTGACATTGCTGAGAGGCTGACCTGGCTGATGGCCGTGCTGGCATTGCTGAGAGGCTGACCTGGCTGACTGCCGTGCTGGCATTGCTGAGAGGCTGACCTGGCTGACTGCTGTGCTGACATTTCTGAGAGGCTGACCTGGCTGATGACCGTGCTGACATTGCTGAGAGGCTGACCTGGCTGACTGCTGTGCTGGCATTGCTGAGAGGCTGACCTGGCTGATGACCGTGCTGACATTGCTGAGAGGCTGACCTGGCTGACTGCTGTGCTGACATTGCTGAGAGGCTGACCTGGCTGATGGCCGTGCTGGCATTGCTGATAGGCTGACCTGGCTGATGACCGTGCTGGCATTGCTGAGAGGCTGACCTGGCTGATGACCGTGCTGGCATTGCTGAGAGGCTGACCTGGCTGACTGCTGTGCTGACATTGCTGAGAGGCTGACCTGGCTGACTGCTGTGCTGACATTGCTGAGAGGCTGACCTGGCTGATGGCCGTGCTGACATTGCTGAGAGGCTGACCTGGCTGATGGCCGTGCTGGCATTGCTGAGAGGCTGACCTGGCTGATGGCCGTGCTGACATTGCTGAGAGGCTGACCTGGCTGATGACCGTGCTGGCATTGCTGAGAGGCTGACCTGGCTGACTGCTGTGCTGACATTGCTGAGAGGCTGACCTGGCTGATGACCGTGCTGGCATTGCTGAGAGGCTGACCTGGCTGATGACCGTGCTGACATTGCTGAGAGGCTGACCTGGCTGATGGCCGTGCTGACATTGCTGAGAGGCTGACCTGGCTGACTGCCGTGCTGACATTGCTGAGAGGCTGACCTGGCTGATGGCCGTGCTGGCATTGCTGAGAGGCTGGCCTGGCTGATGGCCGTGCTGAAATTGCTGAGAGGCTGACCTGGCTGACTGCTGTGTTGACATTGCTGAGAGGCTGACCTGGCTGACTGCTGTGCTGACATTGCTGAGAGGCTGACCTGGCTGATGGCCGTGCTGACATTGCTGAGAGGCTGACCTGGCTGACTGCTGTGCTGACATTGCTGAGAGGCTGACCTGGCTGATGGCCGTGCTGACATTGCTGAGAGGCTGACCTGGCTGATGGCCGTGCTGACATTGCTGAGAGGCTGACCTGGCTGACTGCTGTGCTGACATTGCTGAGAGGCTGACCTGGCTGATGGCCGTGCTGGCATTGCTGAGAGGCTGACCTGGCTGATGGCCGTGCTGGCATTGCTGAGAGGCTGACCTGGCTGACTGACGTGCTGACATTGCTGAGAGGCTGACCTGGCTGACTGCCGTGCTGACATTGCTGAGAGGCTGACCTGGCTGATGGCCGTGCTGGCATTGCTGAGAGGCTGACCTGGCTGACTGCTGTGCTGACATTGCTGAGAGGCTGACCTGGCTGATGGCCGTGCTGGCATTGCTGAGAGGCTGACCTGGCTGACTGCTGTGCTGACATTGCTGAGAGGCTGACCTGGCTGACTGCCGTGCTGACATTGCTGAGAGGCTGACCTGGCTGATGACCGTGCTGGCATTGCTGAGAGGCTGACCTGGCTGACTGCTGTGCTGACATTGCTGAGAGGCTGACCTGGCTGACTGCTGTGCTGACATTGCTGAGAGGCTGACCTGGCTGATGACCGTGCTGACATTGCTGAGAGGCTGACCTGGCTGACTGCTGTGCTGACATTGCTGAGAGGCTGACCTGGCTGACTGCCGTGCTGACATTGCTGAGAGGCTGACCTGGCTGATGACCGTGCTGACATTGCTGAGAGGCTGACCTGGCTGATGGCCGTGCTGACATTGCTGAGAGGCTGACCTGGCTGATGGCCGTGCTGACATTGCTGAGAGGCTGACCTGGCTGACTGCTGTGCTGACATTGCTGAGAGGCTGACCTGGCTGATGGCCGTGCTGGCATTGCTGACAGGCTGACCTGGCTGATGGCCGTGCTGGCATTGCTGAGAGGCTGACCTGGCTGATGGCCGTGCTGACATTGCTGAGAGGCTGACCTGGCTGATGACTGTGCTGGCATTGCTGAGAGGCTGACCTGGCTGACTGCTGTGCTGGCATTGCTGAGAGGCTGACCTGGCTGATGGCCGTGCTGACATTGCTGAGAGGCTGACCTGGCTGACTGCCGTGCTGGCATTGCTGAGAGGCTGACCTGGCTGATGGCCGTGCTGACATTGCTGAGAGGCTGACCTGGCTGATGGCCGTGCTGACATTGCTGAGAGGCTGACCTGGCTGATGACCGTGCTGACATTGCTGAGAGGCTGACCTGGCTGATGGCCGTGCTGACATTGCTGAGAGGCTGACCTGGCTGATGATCGTGCTGACATTGCTGAGAGGCTGACCTGGCTGACTGCTGTGCTGGCATTGCTGAGAGGCTGACCTGGCTGATGGCCGTGCTGACATTGCTGAGAGGCTGACCTGGCTGACTGCTGTGCTGACATTGCTGAGAGGCTGACCTGGCTGACTGCTGTGCTGGCATTGCTGAGAGGCTGACCTGGCTGACTGCCGTGCTGGCATTGCTGAGAGGCTGACCTGGCTGATGACCGTGCTGACATTGCTGAGAGGCTGACCTGGCTGATGGCCGTGCTGACATTGCTGAGAGGCTGACCTGGCTGATGGCCGTGCTGACATTGCTGAGAGGCTGACCTGGCTGACTGCCGTGCTGGCATTGCTGAGAGGCTGACCTGGCTGATGGCCGTGCTGACATTGCTGAGAGGCTGACCTGGCTGACTGCTGTGCTGGCATTGCTGAGAGGCTGACCTGGCTGATGGCCGTGCTGATGGGCTGCTGGACAGCCCGGCGGGGTCGGTGCGGTCGGGGGATGTGAGTGGGCTGGGGATGACCTCCCGGATTCCTCAGCACGTGCCTCTGCCGGGCGGCGCGCCGCTCGCCGCCCGGCAGAGGCACGCTGGCCGCCACGGCGGCCTGCGCGCGGCGTGGCGATCAGAGGCGGCCGGACGCGGCCACCTTGACCCAATTACCTTGGGATTCAGCCGGCGCAGCCTCACCGCGCCGCGCCGCGCCGCGCACCGCCATGCACCGCACCGCATTGTTGGCGTGTTTATCCTGCGCGGCGCGGCATCGTCCTGCGCGGCATCGTCCTGCGCGCGGCATCGTCCTGCGCGGCGCGGCATCGTCCTGCGCGGCGCGGCATCGTCCTGCGCGGCGCGGCATCGTCCTGCGCGGCGCGGCATCGTCCTGCGCGGCATCGTCCTGCGCGCGGCATCGTCCTGCGCGGCGCGGCATCGTCCTGCGCGGCGCGGCATCGTCCTGCGCGGCGCGGCATCGTCCTGCGCGGCGCGGCATCGTCCTGCGCGGCGCGGCATCGTCCTGCGCGGCGCGGCATCGTCCTGCGCGGCGCGGCATCGTCCCGATGTGTCTCACTGTCTCAGGCCGTCCCGATGTGTCTCACTGTCTCCGGCCGTCCCGATGTGTCTCACTGTCTCCGGCCGTCCCGATGTGTCTCACTGTCTCAGGCCGTCCCGATGTGTGTCACTGTATCCGGCCGTCCCGATGTGTCTCACTGTCTCAGGCCGTCCCGATGTGTCTCACTGTCTCCGGCCGTCCCGATGTGTCTCACTGTCTCAGGCCGTCCCGATGTGTCTCACTGTCTCCGGCCGTCCCGATGTGTCTCACTGTCTCCGGCCGTCCCGATGTGTCTCACTGTCTCAGGCCGTCCCGATGTGTGTCACTGTATCCGGCCGTCCCAATGTGTCTCACTGTCTCAGGCCGTCCCGATGTGTGTTACTGTCTCCGGCCGTCCCGATGTGTGTTACTGTCTCCGGCCGTCCCGATGTGTGTTACTGTCTCCGGCCGTCCCGATGTGTGTTACTGTATCCGGCCGTCCCAATGTGTCTCACTGTCTCAGGCCGTCCCGATGTGTCTCACTGTATCCGGCCGTCCCGATGTGTCTCACTGTATCCGGCCGTCCCAATGTGTCTCACTGTATCCGGCCGTCCCAATGTGTCTCACTGTCTCAGGCCGTCCCGATGTGTGTTACTGTCTCCGGCCGTCCCGATGTGTGTTACTGTCTCCGGCCGTCCCGATGTGTGTTACTGTCTCCGGCCGTCCCGATGTGTGTTACTGTCTCCGGCCGTCCCGATGTGTCTCACTGTCTCCGGCCTTCCCGATGTGTGTTACTGTCTCCGGCCGTCCCGATGTGTGTTACTGTCTCCGGCCGTCCCGATGTGTGTTACTGTCTCCGGCCGTCCCGATGTGTGTTACTGTCTCCGGCCGTCCCGATGTGTCTCACTGTCTCCGGCCTTCCCGATGTGTCTCACTGTCTCCGGCCGTCCCGATGTGTCTCACTGTCTCCGGCCGTCCCGATGTGTGTTACTGTCTCCGGCCGTCCCGATGTGTCTCACTGTCTCCGGCCGTCCCGATGTGTCTCACTGTCTCCGGCCGTCCCGATGTGTGTTACTGTCTCCGGCCGTCCCGATGTGTCTCACTGTCTCAGGCCGTCCCGATGTGTCTCACTGTCTCCGGCCGTCCCGATGTGTGTTACTGTCTCCGGCCGTCCCGATGTGTCTCACTGTATCCGGCCGTCCCAATGTGTCTCACTGTCTCAGGCCGTCCCGATGTGTCTCACTGTCTCCGGCCGTCCCGATGTGTCTCACTGTCTCCGGCCGTCCCGATGTGTCTCACTGTCTCAGGCCGTCCCAATGTGTCTCACTGTCTCCGGCCGTCCCGATGTGTCTCACTGTCTCCGGCCGTCCCGATGTGTGTTACTGTCTCCGGCCGTCCCGATGTGTCTCACTGTCTCCGGCCGTCCCGATGTGTCTCACTGTCTCCGGCCGTCCCGATGTGTGTCACTGTCTCCGGCCGTCCCGATGTGTCTCACCGTCTCCGGCCGTCCCGATGTGTCTCACTGTCTCCGGCCGTCCCGATGTGTCTCACCGTCTCCGGCCGTCCCGATGTGTCTCACCGTCTCCGTAGCCAGGAGCCTGTCACTAATAGGGTTAAGGACGTCGACTGTAGGCATTTAATGTAGATACGGCATGACCGCTCGAGTACATTGTACATTGCGGAGTGCTTTAATAAACAGTTTAATTCTGAGTCTGAGTCTGAGTCTGCTGTTTTTGGTAGAAAAGGAAGTTTTTCCTCACGGAGGAGGTACTCATTGGGTACTGGGTAGTAAGTTCATCATGAGAGGCATCCCAACGCAGTCAGGAACCGTGTCAGAAGCCTGCAGTAAGGGTAAGCTTGCATAATGCATACACGGTGGGCAGGGGAAACTGTCTCATTTGCGCCACGTTGAGCTAAATCGCTTATTACGTTAATCCATTAAGGTGGAGAGCTGCTTAAACCATTCTAACTTGTAGTCTGATTCGTTGGCTTCGAAAATCGACCCTCTCCATATTCCTGTAGTAAATTGTCCGTTTCATATTCAGGTTTTAGAAACCCTTGCAAAGGGCGCAATAAGGGCAACCATGCCTTAAAGGGATTATACTTTTTCACCAGAATAATTTAGTTACATAGTAAAACGTACTTATAAAGGTGGTATAAGTCCCACGGTAGCCACATTTTTTTTCTGGAAATGACCTCTTCTGCACGTAAGGACATTTCGAAGTGCGCGGTGATGTCACCGCGTACTTTCTGCAGGACCGGCTGAGACAGAGCCATTCATCTCTTTTATGCAAACAAAAACACCTCACTTATGGCATATTTCCCGTAAAATAAGCAATATAAAATAAGCAACTTATTTTGTTCCAACGACAGCAGCAGTTACCTAGTTTTTCCCACAAAATTCGATATGTTTTTATAAATTTTGTATTCATACGCCACCACCAAATTCTCAACGCTTCCGGCCAGAGATAAGAAAACCACAAAACCTGGAACAGTGTGTAGTAATACTTAAGAGTCCCGTAAGTTTTTAATTGCATAATAATTTTGTGATCCAATGTAGGACTTGCAGGTAATTCAAAACTCCAAAATTGACAAATGCAGATTCTAAGATAAAAGTGGTCGACAGTAAAGCCGATCAAGTACTCGTTATCTGATACAAGTCTAGAAAAACGCCAAAGTTTTAACGCTGATAATTGCTGAAATAATGGACTAAATGAGCATTGAGGTCCCTGTGATATGTCTTAACACGCGCCCTGGAGGGCCTCTGATAATTACACGCCCTGGGATGGGGAGGATTCCCCCCCCCCCCCCCCCTATGATATCGGAAACCCCGCAACGTAGCGACAAGCGGAAAACGACGTTAGTTAGCTCTAGACAAGGTTTTTTCGAAAGTATTTCGTTCATTTTTTTTTTCTCATGTCAATATTAAGGTCACCAGAGGTCATCAAGAGTCAGATTTTCAAGTTTTCAAGACTTCGCTTCGAACACCCCCAAATATCTCGGGAATTATGATAGTTAGCAGCAAACCGAAAAAGCAACCGAAAGCCCTTGAAAAATGCAATCCACATAAGGGTCCTCAGATTTGGGCTCAGGTCAATAGTTTAGGTTCCAGAGGTCATCAAATGTCAAAAAGGTGATTT
This sequence comes from Chirona hameri, assembly GCA_036785665.1. NCBI lineage: Eukaryota > Metazoa > Arthropoda > Thecostraca > Balanomorpha > Balanidae > Chirona > Chirona hameri. The sequence goes on along the minus strand of JAXIVJ010003158.1, from coordinate 33,260 downwards.
TTTTGCAAAACTGTTTTTCGCAAATCACTTTTTACCTAACAAGGATAAAGCAATAGCTTGTACGCCATCGTGTTTGTCTCGTCCATGCGCTTTGAATCATATGCATGGTGACCGGGTTAGGTCAACTAAAAAATTTGACCTCAGGTCAAGGTCAAGTGGTGACCCAAGTTGATTATGTTACATATTATGAGACGTGTATCGACGAGACAAATGCATTGGTACCATTTTCTCTTCTCTATCTTCAGTATGTGGATAGTTATTGACAAAACAGTGTTGGCGGTCACGAAATTGACCTGACCTTAGGTCACCGATATTAGAAATCCGAGATAACAAAATTGTTGTTGCCTATGACCTTATGCAATCCTGCAAGATTTAAACTGATCGGCTTAAAACTGTGGCTGTGATACTACTGCAAACGTTTTGGAGTTGAGGTCATCACGTGGCCTGGTATGGTGACCTGACCTGATATGACTCGAGGTCAAGAATTTTACATAATGTGGGAAGTTTATTGCTGAACAGGTGTGCAAAAAATGGCGTCGCTTTGCGCTATCCTTGAAAAACCGGAGGGGGATGCGGATTTCCCCCCCCCCCCCCACACACACACACACACACACTCCAGGGCGCGTGTTAAACGTGTTTAAAGCTCATACAACTGCAAAAGAGTGCACTTCCTTTCAGGACGGAAACCCGTATAATCCCTTTAGTTGTGACACCTCTTGCCTTATTTGCGCCCTGCTTTTGGTGGTGCGTGCGTCACGCACAGTTTTTTTCAGTTTCAGTTTTCACAGTTTTTTGTTGAAAAATCGGGGTTTACAACAAACGCCGTCTGTTGGTCTCGTCAAGGCGCGTCGAGACATATTCATGGTGACCTGTTTAGGTCAACTTCAAAATTTGACCTCAGGTCAAGGTCATGTGGTGACCCAGGTAGGTCATGTTGCAAATGGGGCGACACGACTCAACGAGACAAACATACATTACGGTGTCATTCGCACGTCTCTATCTGTATTCAATCAAGAATTGCTGGCAAAAAAAGTGCTGGTGACCTCAGATGACCTCAGCTAACCTTGCAGAGGTCACTGAGCAACAATTGCACCTGGGTCATCAATAATTAGCTAAAATAACATGATTCTGAAATAATTAGTGTAATATAATGCATATTCTCTGAATAGGAAGCATTTGTATATTTCCCCATTGACTAAACGCTGACGCTTGAAAATTGACACGCTAAAAAAAATGGAGAGGTCACGAAATTGACTCGCCTTAGGTCACTGATATACAAAATCCAAGATAATCGAATTGTAGGTACCTATGACCTTATGAAATCCTGTAAGTTTGAAACCAATCGGCCAGAAACTGTGGCTGTGGTAGGACGGCAAACTTGTTGGTGGTGGGGTCACGTGACCTGGCCTGGTGACCTGACCTGAGATGACTTAAGGTCAAGAATTTTACTCAAAGTGTGTTACTTATTTTCGAACAGGTTTGCCAAAAACGGTGGCGCTGCGCGCCGCAGTTTGTTTGCTATCCGCGAAAATCTTAGAGGGCGAATTTCGCCCCCTCCAGTGCGCTTGTTAAAGGGAATGTTTCACCTTTGTATTGGCTGAACTGAGATAGCCATTATCTTTGACCTTTATTGAAACATCTAAATTATTAAGGTCATTTTCCCCAAAACTTATCCGTTTTTAAGAAATTGAATTTCGAATTTGCAAAAGGGGGTATATGCAAGTCACACCGCTGATTGGCTGACAGCCACTTCAAGATTGTTGGTCCTGGAAGTCAGACGACCTGCATTTCTCTAACCTTGGCTAGATTACCCGCCGCGAATACGATATAAACAACGGCCAACGCGATAGGTTGCGGTCCAAGTTGACGTTTTACGCGTTGTTTGAAGCTTCAGTTATGGATTGATTGTTGTTTTTTGTATATTGAGCCATCGCAATTCCTCACACTCGTCATAATGTTGTGCGGGAGAAGACACAGTTCCACAATGTTTGTATTTCGCCAGAATTGTCTGAATGTCCAGAAGTCGACAGAATTGTCTGAAACGATTGTGCCATATATTTGGCAGCGTAAAGGTGTTCTCTATAACTCTCTATAGCTCAATAATGACATCTTCCAAAATAAAATAAAAAACTTAATTTGTATATAGTTAAGTGACTTTTCGAGAGATAATAATATCACCATCGTTTTCAGCAGCACTTACTTCATATTTTCGACTACAACCAGCGTATATTTGACAACTTTCAGAAAGGTGAATTATTCCCTTTAAAGGGTCGACATTCCCTCATTAACATAGTTTTGAGTTGAGAAAGCCAAATTAGTGGCTATGTAGTGAAATGTAGAAAGCTAGCATTTAAAACAAACATAGTTATCTGAGGCCATTCTTTAAAAAAAATAGAACCGCCGGCTCGTTTTTTTTTAGAATGGGCTCAGGACTGGAAATTGGTTATGTTTGGGCAGTGTATAAAATACCTGCATATTATTTGGCCTTGCTGCTGCATTTCCGAGGCACTGTTTCGACGCTAAACATCTCCCGCGCCGTGTCCTGAGGACATTCTTTTTAGAAGAAAAAAAATGAGCCACGGCTCGATATTCTTTTTAATAAGAATGGCCTCTGGTCTTAAGAGAAATTCAAGATTTATTTTTAAATTTGGGCCTTAGTAAGGCCCACCCTTATTTGGTAGTTTTGTTCCTATGATGTCATCTCTCGTCACGCCGTGTGTACCTGTCAAGAGATAAACCTTGAGGGTCTGGTTTGTTTTGATTTTCTATGATCATGCTATTGCATTTACCAACAGGTCCCTATTTTCCTATCAATATATTTAATAATTATGTTGTGATTTTCGTTTGTCTTATTTTTTTGAAAGCGCTTATTTTCGAAACCCGTGATAAGAAAATACTTCTTTTATTCAAGTCGCAAGAAGTGTCTGAAAACATTGTGCCATATAATTTGGCAGCCTAAAGGTTTAAAGGTTTTTATTTTCTCTATTGCTCAATAATGACGTCATCATCCCAAATTTAAGAAGTTCATTTTTATCAAGTTAAGCGACGTTTTCGAGAGAGAAAAAAATCATAATCGTTTTAAGAAGCAGTTACTTCATATTTTTCACTACAACCGGCATATATTTGGCAATTTTCAGAAAGGCGGAATGTCCCTTTAACCACAGTCCTTGCCGCAGTCCATGTTTTTGTTTTTACTAGCATTGCATTTGTTAGCACGTTCCACTTTTTAAAGCATACTTCGGGCCGTGTGCCTTTTGAAGACCAAAAATGAACTATGCATTGTAGCGTACGTCTCTGTGTGTGAATCTGTGTGTCTGCATGTGCAGCCACACGCAGTACGCACAGCATAGACGGCAGCACCGATGACGGTGAAATTTGCACACACGGCAGTTTCCAGCTTTGTGACGATCTACGGCAAAAGTTCAAGTCGCTCCAATGCCTGTGTCGGTCACAACACGCGCCAGAAGGGGCATGATTTCCGACTCCAGGCAATGGGAAATCCAATCTAAATAGCCAGGGCTTGAGAAAAACTTTTGGCATTAGCTTGAACTACGATGGTTCTATAGGGACTTCAGCTGAGCGGGGCCGCTACATGACGCAAATATCGCAGGGATTTAAATTGTGCACTTTACTGATTTCCTGAAGGAACCTGAAGGAACAAGAACAAATAGCGCGCGAATTTACAACAACAACAAAAACATTTAATGCAGCGCAGTGAATTAAGGTCGCGTTAATGTATGCAAGTTTGCACAGTCATGACCTCTGTAGCTTACATTAGTCGTATATATTCTAGCGATTTAACCTATGAATCACGACACAGACATCTGACGATGTCATGTCACATGTGATCCAGGATGCAAATAAAGTGAGAATTGTCTGACACGAACTATGGCAATGATGCCAGGTAGGACGAGAAGGACGGGACGCGTTGACCCTTAGGGTGATCACGGTCGGACGCAATGCATCGAGGTCTGTGACAGATTGAAAGACTGGCCGCTGCGGTCCATTGGCTATTGTACATTTCAGTCGATTTTACCTTCGTGTCATGATGTAAAAACCTTGAGCCATTCTGCAAGTGCCAGAAGAGCTTACAGGACGCAATGATACGCTTATATTGACGGTCGGTATTTTAAAACCATTGAGATACAGATGTCCACAGGCATTGCCTTATTTGCAATACCGTTTGTTTGTGATCGTCAGAAACGGCACAACCGACGCCACCGGCGTCGCCTCCTCGCGCAGCGTAGCAGGCGGGAACCGCTTGTCCATTCTAATGCAACATTTGTATTCCTTCATTGAAGCGCTTGCCAGTGTAGATTTGCATTTCATCACCACTATTCCAAACATATAGTTATTTGTATACTCCCTCGAAACCTCCACCGCCGCCGGACGCTCTCACAATCGTTTTCGGAATGCCGATGGTTAACCATATCCGGTTGCCCCGCGCTTCTTCAGACCATTTCTGGCCGCTAAGCCGGGAGATTGGGACACCGCCAGGACGCCCGCCCGGCCCGCCCGGCCAATTCGCTCCAATCGGCCCGGGCCGACTGAGCGGTCTTCATTTCCGGCCTCATGGCGGTCGCTCTGGGAGGACGAGGCGGGGCCACGGGACGCCGGCGGCGAGGTCGGCGCTCCGGTGGCTCTGGGAGGACGAGGCGGGGCCACGGGACGCCGGCGGCGAGGTCGGCGCTCCGGTGGCTCTGGGAGGACGAGGCGGGGCCACGGGACGCCGGCGGCGAGGTCGGCGCTCCGGTGGCTCTGGGAGGACGAGGCGGGGCCACGGGACGCCGGCGGCGAGGTCGGCGCTCCGGTGGCTCTGGGAGGACGAGGCGGGGCCACGGGACGCCGGCGGCGAGGTCGGCGCTCCGGTGGCTCTGGGAGGACGAGGCGGGGCCACGGGACGCCGGCGGCGAGGTCGGCGCTCCGGTGGCTCTGGGAGGACGAGGCGGGGCCACGGGACGCCGGCGGCGAGGTCGGCGCTCCGGTCGCTCTGGGAGGACGAGGCGGGGCCACGGGACGCCGGCGGCGAGGTCGGCGCTCCGGTCGCTCTGGGAGGACGAGGCGGGGCCACGGGACGCCGGCGGCGAGGTCGGCGCTACTGGATAATTCCAGTCGGACGCACCTGACGAGCTGCCGCCAATTATTCATCAACAGCAGTCATATGGGAGGGAGGGAGGGAGGGAGGGGCGCTGTGGTAATAACCTTACTTGTTACCGTGGTGGAGCACGCAAGGTTCCGCATAGGGAATGGCCATTAGCAATGAGCATGGCTTGCCGCACACTACCATCTCCACAGCGCGCGACTCGAGATGCTCAAAATTAACTAAGTACTGAGGTAAAAATCAATTTAAGTTATCCAGGCCTGCAGCGCTGGTCTAATAGGTATATATACTTTAATATTATATTGTATATTTTATTACATTATTAAAGACAAACGCTCAATTATATTACGTAATTTATTGATTATAAGTAATACTATTCAAATAAAGCTATATAAACAAATTACTTTGAAAATAATTCAAATGAATTAAATTAAAATGAAATAAAATAACAAGCAATAAGAAAAATCAATGAGAATAATAAGCTGTAAAATAAAAAATAATAATAATTCCAATAATGAATCCCGTCTTGCAGCGTCCGTAGGCCTCCGGTGACCTGCCCGAGTGTGGGCCCGGACCTCCGAGTGTGGACCCGGACCTCCGAGTGTGGGCCCGGACCTCTGAGTGTGGGCTCGGACCTCCGAGTGTGGGCCCGGACCTCTGAGTGTGGGCCCGGACCTCTGAGTGCAGGCCCGGACGTCTGAGTGTGAGCCCGGACCTCTGAGTGTGGGCCCGGACCTCCGAGTGTGGGCCCGGACCTCTGAGTGTGGGCCCAGACCTCTGAGTGACCTGCCCGAGTGTGGGCCCGGACCTCTGAGTGTGGACTCGGACCTCTGAGTGTGGGCCCGAACCTCTGAGTGTGGGCCCGGACCTCTGAGTGTGGGCCCGGATCTCTGAGTGTGGGCCCGGACCTCTGAGTGTGGGCCCGGTCCTCTGAGTGTGGGCCCGGACCTCTGAGTGTGGGCCCGGACCTCTGAGGGTGGGCCCGGACCTCTGAGTGTGGGCCCGGACCTCTGAGTGTGGGTCCGGACCTCTGAGTGTGGGCCCGGACCTCTGAGTGTGGGCCCGGACCTCTGAGTGTGGGCCCGGACCCCTGAGTGTGGGCCTGGACCTCTGAGTGTGGGCCCGGACCTCTGAGGGTGGGCCTGGACCTCTGAGTGTGGGACCTCTGAGTGTGGGCCCGGACCTCTGAGGGTGGGCCCGGAACTCTGAGTGCGGGCCCGGGCCTCTGAGTGCGAGCCCGGACCTCTGAGTGTGGGCCCGGACCTCTGAGTGCGGGCCCGGACCTCTGAGTGTGGGCCCGGACCTCTGAGGGTGGCCCGGACCTCTGAGTGACCTGCCCGAGTGTGGGCCCGGACCTCTGAGGGTGGTCCGGACCTCTGAGTGACCTGCCCGAGTGTGGGCCCGGACCTCTGAGTGTGGGCCCGGACCTCTGAGTGTGGGCCCGGACCTCTGAGTGTGGGCCCGGACCTCTGAGTGTGGGCCCGGACCTCTGAGTGTGGGTCCGGACCTCTGAGTGTGGGCCCGGACCTCTGAGTGTGGGCCCGGACCTCTGAGTGTGGGCTCGGACCTCTGAGTGTGGGCCCGGACCTCTGAGTGTGGGCCCGGACCTATGAGTGTGGGCCCGGACCTCTGAGTGTGGGCCCGGACCTCTGAGTGTGGGCCCGGACCTCTGAGTGTGGGTCCGGACCTCTGAGTGTGGGCCCGGACCTCTGAGTGTGGGCCCGGACCTCTGAGTGTGGGCCCGGACCTCTGAGTGTGGGCCCAGACCTCTGAGTGTGGGCCCGGACCTCTGAGTGTGGGCCCGGACCTCTGAGTGTGGGCCCGGACCTCTGAGTGTGGTCCCGGACCTCTGAGTGTGGGCCCGGACCTCTGAGTGTGGGCCCGGACCTCTGAGTGTGGGCCCGGACCTCTGAGTGCGGGCCCGGACCTCTGAGTGCGCACCGCCCTGGAGGGGCAGCGCGGTGGACCTCGGTAGTTTCGTGACGATGGCGATGCAAGGCAGCGTGCGTTCATATATGTATGTACATATTTACGAGCAAGCGCGAAGCGCTCGCGAGTCCTCTCTGAATACGGGATTTGTCTCACATATAAGCGACCGACCCGACCCGGCCGGACAGTAACGCTTTTGAGGAGCTTATATCTTTGGAATCCCGAATCCTCTTGACAATCGGTCTTCGCCATCTGATAGCCCCATTCAATCAATTATGTTATGACATGTTTCGTCTCACGTAAGGGGTTAGCATGGCGCGTGGCACGTGCCGCGTTAGGGGTGTCAGAAAACGTTATCCTGCTATAGCTGAGAAACGGCTGGTATATAACGCTTGAGGGCAGGGAGGGGGAGTTGGCAACAGCTTCACGAAGCGTTACATAACGGAAGGGTGATTTTGCACAGGCGTTACGTAACGCTGGAAAGTTAAAGTAAATCTTAAGGTGGCCGTCCACTGCGCACACAATGAAATGAAGCACTAGTGTTTTACGCCATCGTGCTTGTCTCGTCAAGGCGCTTCGAATTCAAAATCGTAGAAGGATGAGAAACATGTTTACATGTTTTTCATAATTCGAAGATTTCCACTGGGGGGTCGCTCAGGAAAGTACGGCCCAACGTGTTTGTCCGGATGTGTGTCCAGACGAGATCTTTGGCCACCTCTGCAGGTCGACGCTGCGGTTATTGGTTCGGAAGATAACCGGTGGGGCGACCCCTCCCCCTCCCCCCAGCCAACGGCGTTCATCTGAGACCCCAGACGATGCCGGTTTAATATTCATACATTGTCAAAGCCTTGTACTTCGCTCAGACGTTACTAGCAAACACTGAAAAACAATGAGAACTTTGACTGGTCTTCCTTCGAGAGCCTCACCGACGCTCGACCGGCAGACCACCTCTACCACCACAGGACCCTCTAAAGGGCAGCAGAGGCCCTCTACAGGTCGGCAGGGGCCTTTAAAGGCCAGCAGAGAGCCCTTTACAGATTTGCTGGGACACTGAAGATCGACAGGGCCCCTAAAGGCTGGAAGAGGGCCCTCTACAGATCGGCAGGGCCCTCTAAATGCCGACAGAGGCCCTCTGCAGATTGGCAGGGCGATCTACAGATTGGCAGGGCCCTCTAAAGGCCGACAGGGCCCTCTAAAGGCCGGAAGGGCCCTCTAAATGCCGGCAAGGCCGGCAGGGCCATCTAAAGGCCGGCAGAGAGCCCTCTATAGATTGGCTGGAGCACTCTGCAGATCGACAGGGCCCCTAAATCCTATAAGAGGGCCCTCTACAGGTCGGCAGGGCCCTCTACATGCTAGAAGGGCCCTCTAAAGGCCGGCAGAGGGCCCTCTACAGATCAGCAGGGCCCTCTAAAGGTCGGCAGGGTCATTTAAAGGTCAACAGAGGGCCCTCTATAGATTGGCTGGGAAACTCTGCAGATCGACGGGGATAATAAAGGCTGGAAGAGGGCCCTGTACATGCTGGCAGGGTCATCTAAAGGCCGGCATAGGGCCCTCTACAGATCGGCAGGGCCCTCTAAAAAAAAAACTAAATTCACCCAAAAAAATCACAGTCACTCTAAATTTTTCGAGATCTGGGCGGGGGGGGGCAATGGAAGTCAATGGAAAATATCAGAAACGTTTGCTATTCAGAAGATATGCAATACCAATTCAGGCCAATTATTGCAGAATCATGTTATTTTAGCTCACTCTTGACCCAGGTGCAACTGTTGTTCAGTGACTTATGCAAGGTCGGCTGAGGACATCTGAGGTCACTAACACTTTTTTGCCAATGACTCTTTATATAATGAATATAGAGACGTACAACTTGCATTACTGTGAATTGCTGATATGCGTCTCCTCATATGCAACATTACCTACTGGGTTCACAAATGACCTTGACCTGAGGTCAAATTTTAAACTTGACCCAATCCGGGCATCGTGAATACGGTTCGAAGTGCCTCGACGAGGAAAACACGATGGCGTTGACATTGTTGCCCTATCTTCATTAGGTAAAACGATGTGCACGAAAAACTTCTTGGAAGAAAATGCCAGCAAACATTTGGTGACCTATTAAGCCTAAACTGTTAACATGAGCTAAAATGTGTGTTTTTCGTTTCTTCCTAGCTATCATAGTGCCCAATATATTTGGGGTTTCTGGAGCTCAGTCCTAAAGTTTGAAATTTTCACTTTTGATGACCTCTGGTCACCTCAATATTGACCTGAGCCAAAACATGACCGAAGTGATTTCGATTGGGCATTCAACGTCTTTAAAAGGATCGTTGGTTGACCTGAAAGGGTCCTTGCCCAGCCTGAGAGGGTGTTGCTATACCTGATGGGTCGTTAGCAGGCGTCTAAGAGCCTTATGACGGTCTGTGAGTCCCTTTCTAGGCTTAAAGGGCCCTCGGTCGGCCTGCAAGGGCCTCGTCAAGCGGCTGCAGGGCCTTTTGCTGGTTTGAGAGTGTATTTTTCAGAGAGCCACTTTGAGCTACATTGGGCCCATCTGACCTCCAAAGGTCCCGCTCTGACCTCCAGAGGGCCCACTCTGACCTCCACACAGGGGCGGATCCAAGAAATCTTCACAGGGGGTGTCATCAATTGCAGTGGTGCCCCCTCATATACCCAAATCTGAAAACTCAACGGATTTGGTCCACTATATTTTGACGGTGCCCCTATTTCAGTTTTTTTTATTGATAACTTGGCTATAAGTATTGCAATGTCAGTCTTATCGGTGTGACCTACGGGCGACGAGCGCGGCGGCAGCAAACAGGGGCAACGGCGAGCAGGACGGCAGCACACGACGGCGGCAAAGGCAGCTCACAAACGCTTCAGTTGTCGGGGCTTCTCCTGCACTCTGGTTTGTCCGTTTGCTTGCTCGCTCCAGCCAGAAATAGGCAAAGAAATAGGTACTCTTGCTTGTGGAGTTTGATTATTGGCTGCTTTTGACGGATTTTCAGACTATACATGGATATTGTGAAATCAGATAACTTTATTTTTGCTCACTGATCAATCTCAGTGCTCGAATCGCGTTAGTTTGCATCTAATCTATCCCATGACTATCGAACACAGCCCCCACCAGTAACGGTTGACAGCACTGGCGTTTGGGCGTTGAAAACCTACTACACCATAGGGTTCCCATGTTAAATCGATGATTTTCAGACGAGACTGGCTCGTAACCTATGGTACATATTTTAAATCCGACTTCTGGAAAAGATAGCTACAAGTTTTAGCTACAATGTTTCTATTTATCATTTTTCGATATTTTTGGCGTAAAAGGGTTAAATGGGCTTGGGGGTTAACAAATGTCGGAACGACCGCTGACCGCTTCCAAATACTACTACAGTACTGAAATATACACTACTTTTTCTACTACTTCGTAGTAGAATTGAATATGACCGCTTCCAAATGCTACTACATGTACTGCAAATATACTACTTTGACTACTACTTCGTATATTTGCTGGCGTTTAATTTCATAAATAAAGATATAATCTATGGAAATACAAGTTATTGATAGCAAACAAATCCATTAATTTATCATAGACAAAACAATTACGATACAAATTATATCTTGTCTAATTCATGTGGGCGTTACATTCCTTACTGTTCTACCCGTTGTTCTATTACCCTGATCGAACTGACATTTAACTTCTAAAAAATAGCAGTAAAATAGTAGGTAGATGTGTTGTAGACATTTACGGCGCAGATGTTTCTTTATATTTTTTCTTTTTCTCACAGGGCACTTGCGCGAAGTAAAGGGTGGTGGGTATATGTGGATAAAAGTATTGTTTATTTGGTGAAGACTTGAAGTACCTGCATGTATCATTGGCTTTTCAACCAAAACACTCATTCCTGGTGAAATAAGCAAAGTAACTTTGTCGATATTGTGCACTTGCTAAAGAGGACAGGAACTATACCAATACCCCTGGAACATTAAACAAATAACTTGTTGGTTAATTATGTAGGGTAGGTTGAAGTGCCCCAACCCTGGACACGTCCTAACCACACTACCACTTTTTTTGTGATTGTGGCTGGCTCGGAATGGCTCGGACTGTTGAGACGTTGTGACTGACCTATATATATAGTTAAAAGTGACTAGACAGGTAAGACTGACATTTATGAGAAGTGGAGAAGTCAGATAGCTTGAGCCTGAAAGAACGGTGGGGCTGGGTGGGGCTATGCCACCAAAGTTAAAGGTAAAGGGAGGACAGGATGGTGCGCCATCAACGCCTACAGAGATTAGCGTGCCAAATGAGAGGACGCTGTCTCCGGGCAATGCAACGTCAGATGCAACTGTGAGTGACTGCAGGGACGGCAAGGAAGGCAAGAGGAAAGGGAAAAGGAAATGTAAAAGTGTACTGCAAAGGGTCTGAGGACAAGGAATGTGGGAAACTGGTGTCTGAGGATGATGCGGGAGGCATTGAGTGTGAAGTATGTGCAAACTGGTACCATCCTGCATGTCAGAATGTGCATGAGGCTGTATATGAGCATGAGCTGTTCTGGATGTGTAGGGCATGCCGAAAGTTCTTACCTGAACTCAGAGATTTGGTGAAGGGCAAAAGGAACGCAGGCATGGCTTCAGGAAATCAGGATGATTCTGCACGACTGATTAGAATAGAGGCAAAGATAGAGGAGCTGGGAAAAGTCATTGGGGACCAGAAAGTAGAGGCTGAGGAAGTAGGAAGGAAAGAAGAAAAAAGGTTGTATGCTGACATCGTAAAGTCAAATAGTGGAATAGCCACAGCAACAGCACAGGTAAATATGCAGGAATGCCTCGAGAAGTTCCAGAAAGAGAAAGATGAACAAAACAGAAGGAAGAACAATTTGGTGATATTTAATCTCCCAGAAAGTAAAGCATCAAATGTGGAGGAAAAAATAAAGGATGACACAATCTCTGACGGAGATCATTAAGGAAGAAATGCGAATCAACGTGAAAGTCCAAAAGGTGATTAGAGTAGGACAAAAGATGCCAGACAGACCAAGACTGCTCATTGTGACCTTGGAGTCAGAGGAAAGCAAATGGGATATCCTCAAACGATCAAAAGGGCTCAGAGAAAGTGGAAATGAGGTAACAAGAAGCATCTACATCAACCCAGATGAAACCCCACAAGAACGAGAAAAAAGTTGGCAGGTGAGAGAAGAGCTGAAGAGTTGTAGAGCCAAAGGGGAACATGTGAGAATAGTAAGAGGAAAATGTGTCACACTGAACAAAGACACAAGGGTAGAGGATATTTCCACGAAGCCACAGCAAGAAGAAAGAGTAGAGAATAAATGACTCAAACATGAAGATACAGAAAAGGTAAAACAGAAGAAAAGGATGGAATCAAGACAACCTTTGCAAGGGCAAAACAAACAAATTTGTACTTTCAAAATAATGTTTTTAAACATTCAAGGCTTAACTAAACCAAAGATGATGGAGGTTGAAAACCTTATGAATGAAGAATTGAGCATTATGTGTCTGACAGAAACACAACAAAGGTTTGACAAGATACCTTTAAATGAAAAAATGAAGAAGGTAGAAAGCATAAGAACTACCAAAGAAAGAAAAGGAGGAGGATTAATGATCCTGTACAAGAAAAACGATTCAATAGATATACTCAAGTTAGAATCTCAGGAAAGTGATATTCTTGATACAAATATTAGAATAAGGGGAAAAAATATACGACTTATTTTGGTGTACTTTACAGTAGAAAGGACAGAAGAAGATAAGAAGAAGAATAAGGTACTTAGAAAAGAAGTGGAAATAAAGATTGAGAAGATTAATGAGGAACCACTGATTATCCTTGGAGATTTCAATGGACACATTGGATTTCTTGGGGGGCAACAGGTGGACACCAATGGAAGGATGGTCATTGAATGGAAAGAGGAACATGGTCTCACACTATTAAACTGTAATGAAGACTGTGAAGGTGTGTTTACATGGAGTAGAGGTAATAAAAAAAAGTGTTATTGACTATGTACTGGTAAACAGTCACATGTATACAATATTTGAAGGTATGAAAATTGATGAAGATAGGGAAATATTTGACTTGTCGGACCATAATCTGATTGAAGTAAAATTCAAAGCTCAAAGAGAGAAATCTTCTGATTACAAGAAAGCAAAATGGGAGGACAAGGTGTACTTCAGCATGAAATCTGAAAGAATGTGAGTTTATTGACAAACTAGAGAGCAAGGTTAGAAGGCAAGACATCCAAGATATTGAAGAACTAAACCAGCTGATGGAAGATATAAAACAAGCTGATGGAAGATGGCAAACATAACGCTAAGAAGGGTGTATTTTTTTTATTTTTTTTAATATAAATTTAGTCCGAATGTTTTGTGTGGATGGATTTCCGAGGTCAGGACCCACGCTAAGCAGAGCTTGTTGCGCAGGTCCTGACCTCACCACCCGATCGCGCAATTCCTGTTGACCGGCAGAATTTAGAGACGAAAGTTTTACGTGCCCGACATACCTGGACACGGTCCGCCCCGCTCACTGACGTCATCTGACCTTGAGTGCGACCGCTGCCACCGGCCGCAGGCCATCCCAGTCAGGAGCAAATAGCGAGCGCCGAAGCGACTCGAACCCGGGCTGCCACTACCGGGATAGGTCAGAAGTCCAGCGCTCTCCCACTGAGCTACCGGGGCGGACAAAGTTTTCAGTTTTCCTGCGTGTATCGCAGGAAAACTGAACAGAGGGGTAAGGAACAAGACAAGATTCAGGAACCCCCATGGGTGAATGGAGAAATACGGCAGGAAATCAAGAAACGCAAAGCCCTGAACAGGCAACAAAGAAAGGAAATCACACAAGAAGAGAAAAGAAGACTTGAACTAATGTATGCTCAGCAAAAGAAGAAAGTACAAGCAATGATACGGGAAGAAATGTACAAACATGAAAGTAAGATAGTAAAAGATATCAAAGAAAGTGACCAAAGAGGGAAAAGAGTATGGCAATATATTGATAAACTGAGAGGGAAAGAAAGAAAGCAAGACAATACAAGTATACAGTTATATACTGAGACGGGCACCAAGCTAAGTGATGAAGAAATGGGTGAAGAGTTGGTTAGATACTGGGAGAACATATACAAGCAAATGATAATGCTAAAAAGTGAAGTATGCTTAGGAGTACTGACAAAATGCCTTATGAATGTGCAAGAAACGAAAATACCAGAAGAATGGAAAATGTCGAAAATTAAGATGATACCAAAGACAAAGAAGCCAATGGCTAAAGATCTGAGACCCATAGCTTTAACAAATGTATCCTACAAACTGTTCATGTCACTGGTGAGAGAAAAAAACGAAACACACTTGAAATACAATGGGGAACTCAGGGAAACCCAAGCAGGCTTTACAGCGGGAGGAAGAGTAGAAGACAACCTGTTTATTGTGCAATACTGTGTAGAAGAAAGCTTTATAATGAAGAAGTCACTGATATTGATATCAATAGACTATAGTAAGGCATATGATTTGATTAAAAGAGATGTAATGATAGAAACGCTGAAGAAGTACAAAGCACACCCGAAACCGATAGATGTGATAGCTGATATATATGATGGAGACAAAACAGTGATAGAGATAAGAAGTGATCTGAGAAAAGAAATAAACATAACAAGTGGAATAAGACAAGGGTGTACAGGATCGACAACATTGTTCAAACTACTTACATACATCATAACAAACAACATAGAAGAAAAACGAAAAGGGTTTATGAATGAATTGTTCAAAATAAGTGCACTTTTCTATGCAGACGTTGGCGCAAACACTGGAAGATGCAGCCCACAATCTGAGGATTCTCATTGAAGTAAGTGCAACAATTGGATTGAAGATAAACAAAGAAAAAAGTAATGTAATAATATGGAATATGGAAGAACAGCCTGCTGACATAGGAGGAGTAAAAGTACAAGACAATATCAAGTATTTGGGTATAGTTGTCGAGAATAAGCGAAACATGTTCAAGAAACAGAAGAAGAATATGATAGAAAAAGCACAAAAGCTAGCAAATATGACATACCCAGTCATACACAAGAGTTGTCATAAACTAATGATAGGGAAGACATTCTGGAAAAGTGTAGCATTACCTTCGATATTATATGGAACAAGCATCATAAACATAACAGAAACAGAAATAACTGAACTACAACGCATAGAGAATGGAGTATATCGGCAAATTCTATGAGCCCCAAAATATGCACCTAACTGTACATTAAGAGGAGAAATTGGAGCATCACACATGAAAACTAGAATCATAAAGGGAAGACTTCAATATCTGGTAAACATCCAAGAACGGGGAAATCAGTTGCTCAAGAATGTAGTGGAAGCAGTGGAACAAAATGACAAAAACAAAGGTACCAAGATTACAAGAAGCTATAGACAAGAACTCGGAATTCAAGAAGCAGAGTTTCAAAGAATGAACAAGGATATCAAAGAGAGGGCAACCCAATGGGACTTAGAAAGATGGCAAGAAGAAATTAAAAGTAAAAGTAGCTTACATATGTACCAGAAGTGGAAAACGGAAATTAAGGAAGAATCTATGTATGACAACAGACCTTCATCAGTTATCCTATACAAAGCAAGAACCGGAACTCTTCCATTAAACAATAGAAGAAGACACACAGGAGGAAATATTGGATGTGACTTATGTGGGGCAGAGAGAGAAGACACAGCACACTTTATCCTACAGTGTCCTATAATACAAGAGGAGAGAGGAAAGGCAACAGCACTACAACAACCTTATGAAGAAAATATTGAAGATATTACTGGAAATTTCCTGTTCAACAAGGAAGATATCGAAGATAAAAAGGAAATACTATTCAAAATGTGGAAAACAGGAGAAAAACAAGTGAAAATGCTACAGACGAATGACGAATGACTAATGACAGACGAGACGTAGACGAGAACGGACTCAAGGAGGTGCCGTTACAAAGGCCATACCTCCGAAACTCATCATCATCATCATCATCACTATTCATCCTATCAGAATAATAAGAATGTAGACAATTCTGACGCACTCAAACACCTATCATCTGCAATCTGCATTCTGATAGCATGCAAGTCTGAGATTAGACTGTCCATTAGATTGGACTTCTACCCTAAATGACCATTTCCAAAAAAAAATATTATTATTATTTTTCTTCTAGACCGTCACCCATGAGCAGGTGACCAGGAGTGTCCCCACCCTCGATCCCAATGATGCACAACACCCCATGTTAACACCAGAGAACAAAATAGAAAATGTTGCGGCACTCCCAGCTAGAGGAAATGGAAACAACATAAAGAATCATAGAAAGAGAGGCAGGTTTGGTGTTAGACGTGGTCATGTAAAAGTATGCAGTTAGTAGTCATTTCTGAAATGACTGCCCCCAACTATGTCCCCGGATGCTACACTTACACGTTCCCATTCATTCCCGGAGTTAGTAAAGGGAGTCCAGTCATTCAAGGGGAGGGGCAAGTTCTGGTCAAGCTTGGCATGTGTCAATGCTGGAACCAAGGCGAACCCTCCCAGTTAAGCAACGCTTGTTGCTGGTCGGATCCACATGAACATGTTCTAACACTGGACGTTGCATTTGATTGGCGATGTAGACAATACTGATGCACTAGAGCTCTGATAGCATGACAAGTCTGGTGTTTGGATGCGTGTAATTACTGTTGTTTACCCTACCTACTATATTGTTTTAGCTGTTGCTAGATTTTCTTATTTCATTTGGCCAATCAGTGTTATCAAATACATTAAGCTGAAGGTTTTCAGATGAACAATGTGTCAGTGGCAGCCTTGGAATTTGGACCATTTTCTGGACTTTTTGGGTCCAACGAATTTTGCTCTCTTCATATTTGTTCAGAAAATTTGCTCTCTTTTCGCCTGATCTTACCGACATTGTAGTTAAAATATAATTCAATTTTCCTCACAAGGATTGAATATCTATTACAAATCAGGATTTTTTACTTTCCAAGTAAAATAATTAAAACAAAAATGAAAATCATAACTTGTCTGACAACACAATCGTACTCTCCACCTATATGGATTTTTACTCTCCGGGAACAGGTCATGAAATGAAAAATACAACACTGGTCAGTGGTGATGGGCTGTGGTGAGATTTCTGTTGTTTTAATTTGAATTGAGTTGGTGATACCTACACTACTATAATGTCTGACCATACCAGACTTCATGCTGTTGGTCCTGTGTTGGTGCTTTAGGGCATTTACACCACCTATGGTAGTTGGTTAACCTGTATCTGTACATTACATTTAAGTGAAATGCAAATTGGAATAGGTCATCACACCCTGTCGCCACTACCGTGATGTTATTGTTCTGACTTCAGTCAGTCACAAAATGTGTTGATTTGGGTGGGAAATGGCACCCAAATGTGAATAATTTTCCACTCACTCTCCATTTTATGAATTAATTTTCCACACATAAATAATTAATTTGGATATTTATTCTGACAAATATTGACTAAAAATACATGATTTGAACAAAAACTACTGCTTTTCATATTCAAAACAGAAATCAACATTGTAGGTACCATTTTCTACATAATGTTCCACTCTCATGGTCTTTTTGGCTCAAATTTTATACTTTTACACTCAAGCAAAAATTAAATTGTGTGACACTGTCTGACTTTCACTAGCTCACAGTCTTATATGACTAACTGGTTAATTAGATTTGTGATTTATTTGGTAATACATTAATTAAAGGAAAAAAGGGATCACCTTGGAAAATTTTACCCAACACGATTTGATATTTTTTAATACAATTTATTTTTATATTGTCAAAAATACCCTTATATCGCGCCGATTCAGGACAGAAGGCCATACATTTGTATTGTTGATCAAAACTATATGCATACTCTCTGAGTCAGAGTCCTGACGTCACACGAATGTAAAAAATGGTTCAGCCAATCAGATTCGAAAGTAGTCGCGTAAAGATGACTCGCATTGGAGATATGTCAACCGGCGGCCGGCGATTCGCTTGCTAGCACCAGCTGCAAGCTGATTGGCTGATGGCATAGCCTCTGCCCGGGCTAGAACCAGTACAACATTCTTTTGCCAGCACCGCATTCCTTCGCCCAAAACTCAAATATATTCGGCTGGAGAGTCTATTCAGTCAAGAAAACTTGCAGATAGGGGTTTCCCAACACAGGCTACAAAACTGCTATCTCAGTTTAAAACTAATGTTGAAGGTGAACTATTTCCTTTAAGAGCAATGGATACTTGAATAGGTCCCAGAAATGGATCCCTGCTCCAGGATGATCCCTTCACAAAATCCAGTGAGGGTTTATACTTCTAACATATCTCACACCAGACTGTAACTGTAGATTCTTGACCCAAGTCAATCTTGAGAAAATTGAACAACAGATCTCTGATCCCACATGATTGTGCTATTACCTAGCATTCAAAGTGGAATTATGATGTCATGCTATCTTTGATCCAACAAGATCCATGTCCAAAACTATGTAGCATTTTTTTATAAATAGAATGTGAAGCCATCCATATAGCATGTTATTTGACTATTTTATGGTCTAATACACAAAGTATGCATTTTTTCAGTATTATAAATGATTTGTCCAAGACATGGCATCCCAACTTTACTTACATTCACATGTTACAATACCTTTGCTCTTTCAGATATTGCTAGTTGTACTACATTGGAAAGTTGTAGTTATACTAGTATTGGGAAATGTTCAAATTATTTTAATGTCAGAATTGTTACTGACACTAGGTTCATGTTGACTGTCTGAAACTAAAATATTCAAAATAATGTTATGTGGTGCTACTACGCCAAACTAATAATTATCATCAGTAAAATATTGTTGTTAAAGGGAATAGTTCACCTTTAACATGGGGTTTTGAACTGAGATAGCCGATTTGTAGAGCAGATAGAAAAACGGGTTGTGGTGAAATGATTACCTCCATATGCTAATTAATTTTTGACACAACTAGTGGGCCCCTTTTAGAAGAAGTTTAATTTCCCCGAAACTTGTTTCGGGTCCTCAACGGTTGTTTAAGTTACAAGCAGCCCGAGTATATATGCCTAGTCCGTCGTTAGTGTGTGCAATATTTTCCATAGCCAAGCTACCATATGCATAGGCGTAGGTAGGAACAGGGGGGGGGGGGCAGCTACCCCCCCCCCCCCAAACATTTTGGATTTTAACATTAATTACACCTATGGGCGTTGCATGGAAAGAATCGACTTCAGAATGCCTCCTGCCCCCCCCCCCCCCCCCCCCCACTTGAACATAGTTCATACGCCCCTGACCATATGCATGATGTTATAATCGTTATTAAGTTTTGTATGGTCGTGAAGGAGAAAATAGAAAGATGCCCATTTTTCGACGACTATCTATTGTCCAATCTATCGTCCAAACAAATGCCATATTCGTTTTTTTCAGCTCGAAATACCCTGCATAGCCAAATTTCAAGACAACTTTCAAGGTGACCTATTCCCTTGAAGTGCGTTTTTTATTATGTGTGTTATCCTTTGTGGAATGTTGCATTTTCATTTTTTGTCAAAGTGCAAATGCTTTTCAGTTGATATGTTGGAAAATTTCACTATTTCACCGAAACTCCTCTTGTACCTCAAATATTGACAAGAATTCTGGTAAATTCTCAGGTGTGCAAGTCTAGCATCTGACAAGCAAAGGATGGCTTCAGCTGCTTCAGGAGCATTGAAAAGGGTATGTATGCTATTTGAAAATTAGAGATGATTACTTTTCATCATCATCACCACCATCATCGGTACTCTGCTATGATTCATTATTTTTATCCAACCGCACAATCTATAAAAAAACATATCCATATCCACTTAACTATCGAAGTACTGTTGTCACCTCGTGTCAGGCTGACCAAATCACTCAGCATGTCCGATGCCCCTGCATTCTTGTCCAACATTGACACCTTGATTTGGTCGGCGACAGACGACAGGTCTGACCGGCCTGGCCGTGGTGAACAACCCACGCCACCGTCTGACGGTGCTCTATGAGAAGATCCAGCGCGTGCTGGTCAGGATGCCGCGCGACGCCGCCTACCGCACCAGCACCGAGACCATCGTGGCAGAACGGCAGGCGACCGTGCTGGCCGTGAGTGGCAGCAGCGCGGCACCACACCGAGCAAAGTCTCCCCCCCCCCCCCCCCAACTCGAACCCTAGATCCGCCAGTGTATGGGCCTCCATTGTCTACGAGGGCCCCTCTGATCCCATTTGCCCCCCCCCCCCCTCCCCCTCTGGGCGAAATCCTGGCCACGCCCCTGGACTCAGCCGTCCATAACACTCACTCAGCCGCCCATGACACTCTGGCTCAGCCGTCCATAGTTTCACACCACTCACTCTTGGTTTGCTCCGACCAGCCGCAATGTTGCCGAGTCCATGTGCTTTTCACTAAACATATTTGTGTAAGCTAGCACTAGCAACAATGAAACACAAGGTCACATGGCAGCAAATTAAAAATAAAACTAAGCTAACCTATTAACTTCATCGCCGACCCATAGTTTTACGAAAGTTTCGTACGCCAATTAAGGCAAGTGACCTTCATTGGTTTCGTGAAAGTTTAACAGTGCATTTTTTTGCCGAATATAGTGTCTGTTTGGGACTTTATAGTCGCTGGCCGCCCAAAGGTAATTAGCTACTGTCGCTGTCTGTCGCTGTCTGCCGCGGTCTGCCGTCTGCCGTAGCGTATCTCAGTGTCTCCGATGTGTCCCCGATGACACCCCGGCCCGGCCTGTCTGCTGGTGTGCGTCTCAGTCCCCGATGTGTCCCCGATGTGTCCCCGATGACACCCCGGCCCGGCCTGTCTGCTGGTGTGCGTCTCAGTGTCCCCGATGTGTCCCCGGTGACACCCCGACCCGGCCTGTCTACTGGTGTGCGTCTCAGTGTCCCCGATGTGTCCCCGGTGACACCCCGGCCCGGCCTGTCTGCTGGTGTGCGTCTCAGTGTGTCCCCGGTGTGTCCCCGGTGACACCCCGGCCCGGCCTGTCTGCTGGTGTGCGTCTCAGTCCCCGATGTGTCCCCGATGACACCCCGGCCCGGCCTGTCTGCTGGTGTGCGTCTCAGTGTCCCCGATGTGTCCCCGGTGACACCCCGACCCGGCCTGTCTACTGGTGTGCGTCTCAGTGTCCCCGATGTGTCCCCGGTGACACCCCGGCCCGGCCTGTCTGCTGGTGTGCGGCTCAGTGTGTCCCCGATGTGTCCCCGGTGACACCCCGGCCCGGCCTGTCTGCTGGTGTGCGTCTCAGTCCCCGATGTGTCCCCGATGACACCCCGGCCCGGCCTGTCTGCTGGTGTGCGTCTCAGTGTCCCCGATGTGTCCCCGGCGACACCCCGACCCGGCCTGTCTACTGGTGTGCGTCTCAGTGTCCCCGATGTGTCCCCGGTGACACCCCGGCCCGGCCTGTCTGCTGGTGTGCGTCTCAGTGTGTCCCCGGTGTGTCCCCGGTGACACCCCGGCCGGCCTGTCTGCTGGTGTGCGTCTCAGTGTGTCCCCGATGTGTCCCCGATGACACCCCGGCCCGGCCTGTCTGCTGGTGTGCGTCTCCGTGTGTCCCCGGTGTGTCCCCGGTGACACCCCGGCCCGGCCTGTCTGCTGGTGTGCGTCTCAGTGTGTCCCCGGTGTGTCCCCGATGACACCCCGGCCCGGCCTGTCTGCTGGTGTGCGTCTCAGTGTGTCCCCGGTGTGTCCCCGATGACACCCCGGCCCGGCCTGTCTGCTGGTGTGCGTCTCAGTGTGTCCCCGGTGTGTCCCCGGTGACACCCCGGCCCGGCCTGTCTGCTGGTGTGCGGCTCAGTGTGTCCCCGGTGTGTCCCCGGTGACACCCCGGCCCGGCCTGTCTGCTGGTGTGCGTCTCAGTGTGTCCCCGATGTGTCCCCGGTGACACCCCGGCCCGGCCTGTCTGCTGGTGTGCGTCTCCGTGTGTCCCCGATGTGTCCCCGATGACACCCCAGCCCGGCCTGTCTGCTGGTGTGCGTCTCAGTGTGTCCCCGATGTGTCCCCGGTGACACCCCGGCCCGGCCTGTCTGCTGGTGTGCGTCTCAGTGTGTCCCCGATGTGTCCCCGGTGACACCCCGGCCCGGCCTGTCTGCTGGTGTGCGTCTCAGTGTGTCCCCGATGTGTCCCCGGTGACACCCCGGCCCGGCCTGTCTGCTGGTGTGCGTCTCAGTGTGTCCCCGATGTGTCCCCGGTGACACCCCGGCCCGGCCTGTCTGCTGGTGTGCGTCTCAGTGTCCCCGATGTGTCCCCGGTGACACCCCGGCCCGGTCTGTCTGCTGGTGTGCGGCTCAGTGTGTCCCCGATGTGTCCCCGGTGACACCCCGGCCCGGCCTGTCTGCTGGTGTGCGTCTCAGTGTGTCCCCGATGTGTCCCCGGTGACACCCCGGCCCGGCCTGTCTGCTGGTGTGCGTCTCAGTGTGTCCCCGATGTGTCCCCGGTGACACCCCGGCCCGGCCTGTCTGCTGGTGTGCGTCTCAGTGTCCCCGGTGACACCCCGGCCCGGCCTGTCTGCTGGTGTGCGTCTGTGTGTCCCCAGTGACACCCCGGCCCGGCCTGTCTGCTGGTGTGCGTCTCAGTGTGTCCCCGGTGTGTCCCCGATGCCACCCCGGCCCGGCCTGTCTGCTGGTGTGCGTCTCAGTGTGTCCCCGATGTGTCCCCGGCCCGGCCTGTCTGCTGGTGTGCGTCTCAGTGTGTCCCCGGTGTGTCCCCGATGACACCCCGGCCCGGCCTGTCTGCTGGTGTGCGTCTCAGTGTGTCCCCGATGACACCCCGGCCCGGCCTGTCTGCTGGTGTGCGGCTCAGTGTGTCCCCGGTGACACCCCGGCCCGGCCTGTCTGCTGGTGTGCGTCTCAGTGTGTCCCCGGTGTGTCCCCGGTGTGTCCCCGATGACACCCCGGCCCGGCCTGTCTGCTGGTGTGCGTCTCAGTGTGTCCCCGATGTGTCCCCGGTGACACCCCGGCCCGGCCTGTCTGCTGGTGTGCGTCTCAGTGTGTCCCCGATGTGTCCCCGGTGACACCCCGGCCCGGCCTGTCTGCTGGTGTGCGTCTCAGTGTGTCCCCGATGTGTCCCCGGTGACACCCCGGCCCGGCCTGTCTGCTGGTGTGCGTCTCAGTGTGTCCCCGATGTGTCCCCGGTGACACCCCGGCCCGGCCTGTCTGCTGGTGTGCGTCTCAGTGTCCCCGGTGACACCCCGGCCCGGCCTGTCTGCTGGTGTGCGTCTGTGTGTCCCCGGTGACACCCCGGCCCGGCCTGTCTGCTGGTGTGCGTCTCAGTGTGTCCCCGGTGTGTCCCCGATGACACCCCGGCCCGGCCTGTCTGCTGGTGTGCGTCTCAGTGTGTCCCCGATGACACCCCGGCCCTGCCTGTCTGCTGGTGTGCGTCTCAGTGTGTCCCCGATGACACCCCGGCCCGGCCTGTCTGCTGGTGTGCGGCTCAGTGTGTCCCCGATGACACCCCGGTCCGGCCTGCCAGCTGGTGTGCGTCTCAGTGTGTCCCCGATGACACCCCGGCCCGGCCTGTCTGCTGGTGTGCGGCTCCGTGTGTCCCCGATGACACCCCGGCCCGGCCTGTCTGCTGGTGTGCGTCTCAGTGTCCCCGATGACACCCCGGCCCGGCCTGTCTGCTGGTGTGCGTCTCAGTGTGTCCCCGATGTGTCCCCGATGACACCCCGGCCCGGCCTGTCTGCTGGTGTGCGTCTCAGTGTGTCCCCGGTGACACCCCGGCCCGGCCTGTCTGCTGGTGTCCGTCTTAGTGTGGCAGTGTCGTGCCAGTGCCAGTATATCCCGCTGACGCCTCCCCCCCCCCTTCCCAGGAGAAGGATCCGATAGCGCTGGAGGCGAAGCTCGGCTGTGGCCAGTGTGAAGAGCTGATCGTACAGGCCGAGAACGAGCTGGTGCTGGCCAAGAAAATGTTGCAGTGGAAGCCGTGGGAGCCGCTGGTGCAGCAGGCCCCCACCAGCCAGTGGAGGTGGCCCATCTAAGCAGCCCGCCTCTCTGCTCTGTAACCCGAACTCTGCTGCTCCTGGCGGCTGTTAACGTGTGTACTGGCCGATGTGGCCAACTGAACTGAATACATAGGGAACTAGTGTGTGCTAGTGAACGTGAGGATATGGAATCGGTTTCTTTTCAAGCAGAGATGCGAAGGATGTTCGGGGTACGCGCAACCAGCGTAACTCGTGGTGCATTCAATCTGATCGTTGGATGAAAAGGACCTTGCTGTCCTGACCTTGGTCACAACGCAACCGTCAACCAACAAGCGAACAGCCCCGACAATAACAATTGTTTATTTCATCACCTAGCCATGTATAAACGGCTGCGAAACCCAGCCACAGCCCGCCACGACACCGCGCAGAGCTTCCAATTCATGATAGGCTGTGCGGGGTGGCGGCGGCCAGGCGGAGACTCGAAGGCAGACGTCAGCCGGCAGAAAGCTGCCTGATATAATCAGACATGACAGCGGACGGTTGCACGCAGGGGGCTCTAGTTATCACCAGTCCCAGGTCTCTGAAAACGGACAGACGCGTCCGGACGTGAGCTCGGTGACCGTATGTGACATGATACTTTTCGAGCACCAGCACACTGAGAGCCAAGATGACGCATTGTTAGACGCGGCGTCCCTAACCACCAAAACTCAGCCACAAACAAACAATACAGCACGCTGCTCGTGTATCACAGCACGGGATATTTTTTTTCTCGCATTGTAGGTTAATAAACTATCCAAACCAGGGACCGTTGGAGCGAGTTCGGTAGCCCACGTCATCCGGGCGTGGGGGTTTCTCAAGTCGACCACACCAATTATATTAATACCAACAGCATGACCTTGCACGCTTAAAATGATGGCAGGAAACTCTCACCAAACCACGCTGCCATGCAGTGACCATACTATTTCACCTCTCCGTGAGAGCAAGCTTGCCTCCATCGCCGCCACCCGTCCCCTTCCAGCCCACAGTGTCTCGCCCCCACCCGGTGTCCACATCTCCTCGCCCCAGTGCCCGCTGTGTCTGCTGTCCACTCACCGTCGACGGCAGCGTCGCCGGCGCCGTCGTCCACCTGTTCCTCCTCGGTGACCCAGGAGCCGTTTGAGTCGTCGTCCACGGGTGGGGCGCCGCGGGTCGTGCGATGGGTCGGAGTCTGCTCGGAGGAGTCCGACAGTGACGGACTGGGTGACGAAAGGTCGCTCGCCACGAACGTCATGTCCGAGTCCGATAGGTCTGCGGGGAGGGGACGCTGGGTAAGACAGCTTCGATACAGCCGGACACGGAGGACACACAGGTCTGCGGGGGAGGGGACGCTGGGTGAGACAGCTTCGGTACAGCCGGACACGGAGGACACACAGGTCTGCGGGGGAGGGGACGCTGGGTGAGACAGCTTCGGTACAGCCGGACACGGAGGACACACAGGTCTGCAGTGGCACTACGGTCGGACGCGGAGATAACACACTACACAGGACATGTTGGCACATCCACACATGGTAAGGCAGTGTGCTGTGGCAGCAGCGCAATTCAGCAGTGTCTTAGCGGGACTTTTGTTTTTGTGTTGTTTTGTCGGGCGATTTAAGATTAATGGTAATTGCACAATGTCAACTTCCAGCTGAACAAATATACGGTTGCATTAAGTTTATCTTGAATGCGTGCGCAGTATGCGGATTGGAACGGGTATCGGCCTTACCTCCATTCGTGTTGGCATTTCTCCGGCGGTTCATACTGAAGAAACTGGCGATATCTGTAACAGGACGTCCAGAA